>JAWPHD010001817.1:0-292877 GCA_037043455.1 Cyrtodaria siliqua | reverse complement strand
TCGCAGTCGTGAAGATGTACAGTTTTTGATTTCTTGATACAATAATAGAGGATATATGTTGTTTTGGAGTGTATGGATTTTCGGTGAAAAAATATTCATAATAGCTAAGTACTGCACCAATAGTAGACTAACTCCAAACACAAAAATAACTAACTGTGGCGTTGAGTTATGACGTCATTACAGGGTTGCTGACGTCGACGTCATCCGCCGATAACGTTCAATAAAGCGTACTTTTAGACAGTGAGCCAGAAAAAATTTCGCTACCATCTCAAGTGGCAAATTCTTACTGGTACCATGTTATGAAGTACATTGTAGAGAAACAAATCCATGATAGCATTGCCAACAGGGTAGCTGTTTCCTGTTATAAGGGTTATCTCCCCCTTTTAAACAAAAATCAGATTTTTAAAAAAAAAGTTTTCTCTAAAACCTTAAGTACTAGATGTCTACTATTTTGCATGTGGCATAAGCTTATGGCCCGCTACAAGAAAATTAAAATGACTCTAACAAATTTGTTAAAATGGTGTCCCTGGGGTCATATTTGGCAACACCCCAGGGGTTACGTATTTACATGGAAAAATCTTTAAAAACAATCTTCTCTGAAACTACCAGAGCTAGACGTCTAATATGTTGCATGTAGCATAAGCTTATGTTTCCCTACGAAGTAGAAATGGTGACCATTGACTCAAGTTTCGTCAGGTGCCCTGTGAGTAAACCATTAAAGTGAAGCTTTTAAAAATCTCCGAATCTACGTGAGCTAAGTGTCTCATATTATGCATGTAGTATAAGCTTATGGTCTTAAAACTAGTTCGTTCAAATTGTGATATTGGGGTAAAATTTGACCCCAGTCACAGTTTTACAATACCGGTATGTCAGACATAGTTTTCTGAGTATTCAAATATTCAACTTTGTACTATCCCGATATCCTGGGTACCGATCCTTATTAGTAAGCGTTTTTTGAACCGATTCTTATGTGTAAGCGTGTTTTTTTGTTGTTGTTTTAAAAAACGTCAATGTTATATTTTATGCTTATAATATAATGTGATGTTAGGTAATACAATTATTTAAACGTGATATTAGTATTTGTCTTTCATTATCCCAAACACTTTGCCATTAATTGATATTACCAATTAATTACCAAACGTACAAAACGTAGCAATGCATATATAAAGAATATACAGAATACCGTGCAATTGAGAGATTATTCTGTTGGTACACTGGCGGGAGGGAGTATATTCCTTAGAACAACACACACATACCCAAATTTGCTAGAAAAGAATAACTGTTGTGAATTCCAGCTTTTTGGATATAACCGTAACATTGATATCATCAAATTTTAGCATTTTAGATGTATACATTTCATCGCAGTCAGACTCCTTGAGCGCATACAACCTGTGGCCCAGTAGATAGTATGTTGGACTTGAAATCCGGAGAACCCGGGTTGAAGCCTCGACGGCGCCACTGAGGTAGCATCGTACGTCTGATGGGGACGTAAACTGGGCGGTCCTGTGTACCGGAGTCTATCCTTCAAGTTAAAGAACTATAGTAATATATTTGTTATCAATATTATGGCAGGTTTCCGGATTCCTACGTATAGCCCCATCTCTCTGGGGGCGGATCTTAATAACATATATTTTTTGATAATCCGTTAAACAACATCCAATTCATCCAATTCTGTTTCTTTATAAGAGCATCTTCAACCCAAAAAAATTAAAGCTGAAAGTATATTTAACAACAAAGATTAAGTAAATACCGATATTGAGATCAATGAGGGATAGTTTAAGGCAGTACAAAGTTTGTTTGTTTGTATAGTGTTTTACATCATTTAAAACACATGTAAGGTTATATATGACGGTCGATTTTTTGTGGTGGAGACAGACCACCCACTTCTTCCTGGGAAGAACCAGTACTGTACACCTCCCGCCATCCGTAATAATCAACACTTCCTCACTTACAAGTCGAGCTCCCAGTAGGATTCGAACCCGCAACGGTGAGAGGCGAAGCGTGGTTTGGCAGACTACTGTAAAAACCAGCATTAGGTAGACCAAATAAATATGTATAATATAAATAGCAAGCGTTAGGCAGACTACTGCCAGCATTAGGAAGACACAATGTATATGTTAATTTGTATAAATAGCAAATGTTAGAAAGACTACTGTAAAAACCGTCATTAGGCAGCCCAAATGTATATGCAAATATATAAAAATAGCAAACGTTAGGCAGACTACTGTAAAAACCGCCATTAGGCAGACCAAAAGTATATGTAAATATATATAATATCAAACGTTAGGCAGACTTCTGTAAAAACCGCCATTAGGCAGACATATATAAATAGCAAACGTTAGGCAGGCTACTGTTAAAAAGTAGACCAAATGTATATGTAAAACCGCCATTAGGCAGACCAAATGTATATGTAAATATATAAATTTTTTATATGTATATAAATGTAAAACGTTAGGCAGATTACTGTAAAAAACACAATTCGCTAGAGCAGGTATATATGTATTTAAAAACAGCCAACATTAGGCAGACTACGGTAAAAACGAGTATTAGGCAGACCAAATATATCTGCATATGTATAAATAGCCAACTATTGTAAAAACCAGCATAAGGCAGACCAAATATATATTTATGTATAAATTAGCCAACATTAAGCAGACTACTTTAAAACAACAGCATTAGGCAGACCAAATATATATATGTATATATAAATAGCCAAAGTTATGCAGAATACTATAAAAAAAAAACAGCATTAGGCAGACAAAATATCCGTCTGTCCATCCCAAGTGTACGTTAACGTTTTTTTATTAAGTCCATTAGTTAGACATCAAAACAATGAAATTACCTCGTCGATTTCCATACTCCGATATTTTAAATGTTACAGAAATTTACGAGGCAATTCGGATGCACATCGAGCTGGATGGAAAAGACCGAAGGTGATTCGGCCTTCGTTTGTATATTTACATCACCAGTGTAATATGACAACTATATCATGGCTTTATTACACTCCCAGACAGCAAGTGATGTGATAGAGGATATTACACAAGTTCCTGTTTAATATTTCTTATTTATCTTTCTGTTTGATATCAACAGACGCAGGATCCACTTGTGATACGACTGTGACCTTGTGATGATTGCAGTGCTGGTTGTGATGACCTTTGACCCAGAATACTGTCTGTAGGGCTGTAGGATAACAGTATTGCATATATGATGTTGTTAGCTTGCTCAGTTCTATATTTATACTTTTCTATTCCACACTTAAACCAGTATCGCCGCCATATTGGATGACGTCATGAAGTAACAAAGGTCAAGGCTCACAAAGACAAGTAGGCCTATTATTTTGCCATTAACATTACTGAAAAAAATAAGAACAGTGAAAAATAAGACTAATGTCGACTTGTGTACCTTCTCGGAATTTTGTTTGTACAGGTTTAACAATGAAAGGGGCAACATTCCCTACCCTGGTAGGGAGAAATTGGAGGTGTGTCTTTATCAATTACACCAGCTATGTAGCCTGTCAGTTATAGTGAATGACTCATGTAAACAAAATTCTCTTCACGCAGACGACAGAAAACCAGCGAGGAGTAATGTTTTTTAATCCAACGACTCCAAACTACATAATTTCTGTTTATTTTATTGGAACTGTGACAATTTACTTCCCAGTAATATTAATGTTTTATCATGTACATTTTTTATTGTATTGTCATGTATATATTATCCACTGCACTGTGTATAACATTAAACCAGAATTGCTAAGAACTTTTACACAAATGTAAAGTGATGACTTAACAGCCAGCAAATATTTCTCAAGTTATCAGTGTTTATGAATGAAAATTAATTGCCAATTATAGTTGGCCTGGAGAAACAGGCTTTATTTACTGCAGTACACAATATATGGTATACTTTGGACATTTATGTTAGGATTATTTTATGGTAGGAATGCATTTTCAAAAATGAAGCATAACTGTACACATTATTGTTAGGAATGGCTGAACATGATGGAGATAATAAGATAAGGAATTACATCTTATATAGGCATAGTTATGATTAAGGAACATATACATGTCTGAGCCAAAGGAGGGAATATTCAATGTTCATAGGTGGTGTATAGAAGTGCATTGTGATGCTACTTATTCTTGTGTGTTTTTGATTCTGATGTGAAAATGATAAAGATGAATTGTTATATGGAACACATGAATAGTCACAGATTCAAACATCCCATCTCAGAGTATTGCTATGGAGGTTTACACACAAAACTACTGCCAATCTCCATGCCATAATGTGTGTCGTCTAAAGTAAACACTACCACGTGTATTTGTGTACATTTTTCAGTTCATAACCCTACAGACTCCTCCCCTATATTTTCAAATATTTGTCAGTTGGGTTTAAAAAATTATTTGAAACTAGGAATAAGAGATAATATTTCACAGTTTCTTTTTTCCTAATACAAATGTTTAATATCAGACTACTTTTGTGCCAAATATTGAAAACAATTATGAAGTGGAATTTTCAATATTTTGACTCCATATAAACTCCATCTAGTGGCTTTTAGACGGCAGTTGGCCTTTAAAGTAACATGACTGTAAAATACTAAAATAACTGACTTTCAAATGGGAGAAATATTGTAACACGGTCAGAGGGGTGTCATTAAGATTCGGTAGGTAGGGATATCACCCTGTTACTTTGACTGGTCTACTCGTCTACTATGAAAACTTTATTTTATACAAGTATCGACCTAAATACACGGCTATGCTGCTCTGTTGTTCCATTTACTCAAGAAAAGTTAATGACACCCTTGAGTCAGCACGCATATGTGCAACCAAGCGAATACATGATGAGAACACATATGTTTCTAGTTTCACTTTTCTTTTGATACACCTTGTGCAGATTGAGGTGCTGGTTGTTGTGACCGTTGACCTTGACCACTGCCTGCAGGCTTCTATAAGGCTGTCACACTTGAACTGTGACTAGAGGCTGGTGAGGATTTTGACAGTGCTTCTGCTTCTATGTCCTCAAATTCTACAATGTTTAATGAAAGAAGCATCACATTTTAAAATGTTTCATGAAAGAAAACATAATCTTGCCACCCTTTTTCTCTTTGCTGTTATAAAACATGTATATTAAACTAGAAGGCTGTTCTTTGAAACACTTGTACATGTATCGCATGTCATGTGTTTATTTCAGCAAGTTTGAAGACGACCATCCTTCATGAATTATGGAGCAGATTTATTTAATTGTTGGTTTTATGTATATTTTTTATGATCATATATGTCAATAGTTTGCAAAGTTATAAGCTATACGTTAGACAATCATGCAAACTCGGCCAATCCCGTCATTCTTCGGATCATGCATCGCTCGTGCTTGTATCGACGGATCGGTATATGTTCATTTTCTTAGTCGAAAGGCAACGGGGCAGAAAATAGTGCACTGCTGCTATATACACAATATGGCCGTTGCCCGCACGTATTGATGTATGAATTGCGTTGCACGTTTGCTATATACAATACAGAAGAAATTTTATCACTGCTTTCATGTAGACTATAGATGGAGCCATCGGCTATATGATTGCAAACTTTGATGATAACTTTGATTTTGAATGCAAATTCACTTTGGCTGGAATTTAAGGCGTGACATGCTAGAATGACGTAACCAATATGGTGACCTTCTAGATACAGTCGAGTGCCATCTTCGGGATGGTTGAAATTGTGTACTATTGATTTTATGAATATTGAGTTCTGCTTAACCCGGGGTTAGAGGGCGTGAGCGGTAGCTTGCATATTTCATTACCGCTCATGAACAGTCTCAATCAAACATTTCGTATGTGTCGTGCTCGGCCGTTTCCAAAGGTCCATTATCATACTCTTATTTTTATGCTTTGAATAAGTGAACGAGATGATGCGAATTTTAGTATAGGTTGCATGTTAAAGTTTTATGAAAAGAGGCATGAAAACCCTGCCAAAAGTCATAGTTATTGGACATGCCATGGCATTGAATATTTTCAAATGAACAACAATAAACGGAATTACTTTTAAAAATATGTATAGAGGATAATAACCGAGCTATAGAGGATAATAACCGAGATATAGAGGATAATAGCTATAGAGGATAATAACCGAGATATAGAGGATAATAATCGAGCTATAGAGGATAATAACCGAGATATAGAGGATAATAGCTATAGAGGATAATAACCGAGATATAGAGGATAATAACCGAGCTATAGAGGATAATAACCGAGATATAGAGGATAATAGCTATAGATGATAATAACCGAGATACAGAGGATAATAACCGTGCTATAGAGGATAATAACCGATCTATAGGGGATAATAACCGAGATATAGAGGATAAGATCCGAGATATAGAGGATAATAACCGAGCTATAGCGGATAATAACCGAGATATAGAGGATAATAACCGAGATGTAGAAGATAATAACCGAGCTATAGAGAATAATAACCGAGATATAGAGGATAATGACCGAGCTATAGAGATATTAACCGAGATATAGAGGATAATAACCGAGATATAGAGGATAATAACCGAGCTATAGATGATAATAAGAAATATAGAGGATATTAACCGAGCTATAAAGGTTAATAACCGAGATATAGAGGATAATAACCGAGATATAGAGGATAATGACCGAGCTATAGAGGATAATCACCGAGATATAGAGGATAATAACCAAGATATAGTGGATAATAACCGAGCTATAGAGAATAATAACCGAGATATAGAGGATAATAACGGAGATATAGAGAATAATAACCGAGATATAGAGGATAATAACCGAGATATAGAGGATAATAAGATATATAGAGGATAATAACCGAGCTATAGAGGATAATAACCGAGATATAGAGGATAATGACAGAGATATAGAGTATAATCACCGAGATATAGAGGATATTAACCGAGATATAGAGGATAATCACCGAGATATAGAGGATAATAACCGAGAAATAGAGGATAATGACCGAGATATAGAGGTTAATGACAGAGATATAGAGTATAATCACCGAGATATAGAGGATAATAACCGAGATATAGAGGATAATAACCGACTTATAGAGGATAATATCCGAGAAATAGAAGATAATGACCGAGATATAGAGGATAATGACAGAGATATAGAGTATCATCACCGAGATACAGAGGATAATAACCGAGATATATAGGACAATGACCGAGATATAGAGGATAATCACCGAGATATAGAGGATAATCACCGAGATATAGAGGATAATAACCGAGATATAGAGGATAATGACAGAGATATAGAGTATAATCACCGAGATATAGAGGATAATAACCGAGATATAGAGGATATTAACCGAGATATAGAGGATAATGACCGAGATATAGAGGATGATAACCGAGATATAGAGGATAATCACCGAGATATAGAGGATAATCACCGAGATATAGAGGACAATCACCGAGATATAGAGGATAATAACCGAGATATAGAGGATAATAACCGAGATATAGAGGATAATCACCGAGATATAGAGGATAATCACCGATATATAGAGGATAATAACCGAGATATAGAGTATAATAACCGAGATATAGAGGATAATACCCAAGATATAGAGGATAATAACCGCGATATAAAGGATAATAACCTAGATATAGAGGATAATGACCGATATATAGAAGATATTCACCGAGATATAAAGGATAATGACCGAGATATAGAGGATAATAACCGAGATATAGAGGATAAAAACCGAGCTATAGAGGATAATAACCGAGATATAGAGGATAATAACCGAGATATAGAGGATAATAACCGAGATATAGAGGATAATAACCGATATATAGAGGATAATATCCGAGAAATAGAGGATAATGACCGAGATATAGAGGATAATGACAGAGATATAGAGTATAATCACCGAGATATAGAGGATAATAACCGAGATATAGAGGATAATAACCGAGATATAGAGGATAATAACCGAGATATAGAGGATAATCACCGAGATATAGAGGATAATCACCGAGATATAGAGGATAATCACCGAGATATAGAGGATAATAACCGAGCTATAGAGGATAATAACCGAGATATAGAGTATAATGACCGAGATATAGAGGATAATAACCGAGATATAGAGGATAATCACCGAGATATAGAGGATAATAACCGAGATATAGAGGATAATTACCGAGATATAGAGGATAATAACCGAGATATAGAGGATAATCACCGAGATATAGAGGATAATAACCGAGATATAGAGGATAATTACCGAGATATAGAGGATAATGACCGAGATATAGAGGATAATAACCGAGGTATAGAAGATAATAACCGAGATATAGAGGATAATAACCACCGAGATATAGATGATAATAACCGAGAAATAGAGGATAATAACCGAGATATAGAGGATAATCACCGAGATATAGAGGATAATAACCGAGATATAGAGGATAATCACCGAGATATAGAGGATAATAACCGAGATATAGAGGATAATAACCGAGATATAGAGGATAATGACCGAGATATAGAGGATAATAACCGAGATATAGAGGATAGGATAATAACCGAGCTATTCAAACGTACAGTGGTCCCGGTACAAAACATCCAAAGGCTTGGGTACGAAACGTCCAACGCATTGGTTTTGTACCCCAAACTGGGAATAAAAGGTTCATGGTGCGAAACATCCAGGGAATGAAATGTCCAATTACAGTTTTTCTCATAGTAAAATGCCGGGATAAACAAATCGTAGACCACATTGGATGCATTCAGGTTTCTCTCATCGCTCACCGAAAGCACTCTTGGTAACCATCGGTTACCATCGGTAACTCGGCAGCCATCGGTCACCGTTAGAAGACGTTGGTTCGCCGATTGGCAAGGTGTTGGTAACCAATCTTCTTGCGACTCCACCTGAGGTTGTATTGGCGGCTTCGTTTTAACACACAATTAAAATGGTTTCCAATGTCATAGCCGCAATGGGAAGAGCTGATATTTTAATGCCAATAAATCTCCCAGTCACTTTATATAAGATGTACGACCTTAAAGAGACACATGGCTATGTTGAGTTTTATATCAAGCATTAAAGGGACACATGGCAATCTTGAAGTTTTTTTCAAGCATTACAATTAATGTCTCAATTTATAAATCCAGTATCATTTTGACTTTAAACCTGCTTGCATTTATTGAGGATAATAACCGAGATATAGAGGATAATAATCGAGATATAGAGGACACGTGTGCAGACACGCACGCACACACAATAACATGTTCACTGCCACAATCTGCAATTATATAATAATATTGCCTGGCAAAAGCGAAAAAGACTCTAAGAAACTGTTCATTGCTGCATGTACCTTACCATAGCAGGTTTCTAGTAGACCCGGGATAAAAAAAAAAAGACCGCCGCTGCAGCAGCACGGGCTAGCAATGCAATGTTCGTCTATGCGGTTACTTTTTTAATAATCTGCATATGTGTTGCATAAGAATATATTGACTCTGTAAACCAAACAGGTACTCTAATTTACAGTGTTAATTATAGTGAGCTCTATGGTAACGCGAGTATCAAATACTATGGGGTAAAAAACCTTGTTAAAAAAGTCAAAACACAGTTAACTCCCTTGTTAAGGGGAGATCATGCCTATATTCGTTTCAAACGCATTTAACTCCCATCTGTGTCTGTTATCCGGCCCACATCTATTCGCGTTGGAGCTAGTCCATCCAGTTGTCAGGTTACCAGACTTCATCGTAAATGTGACGTCATTAGGTAAACAACCGGCTGGCAATTTATAAATGCCAAATGGTGATTATTGCCAGCTGAGCTGGATAAAGAAAGTCAAGGTAATGGTGAATCTACCTAAACTTTAAAAGCTACAGTATCGATAATCTAAAATATAATGATTAAATTAAAACACAGCGCACTTTAGTGATATAGATATCTAGTTATTCTGTACCGTAAAGTCGGTGGGTGGGGAAATGTTAACCACTGCAGTCTGCTGTTGCCAAGTTTCCAAGAATTGCGTTCATTTTTATTTAGAACTCAGATGTTGAAAGTTTTTGAACGGTGCTTTCCCTATATGTGTTTAAACATTCACTTCTTTTAAGTTCTGACAAATGCTTTGGCGTAGGTACAGGGGTGGGGTGGCGGCCCAATAATCTGAGAGTGTGGCCCGTAGCAGTCTAGTGGGAAAAATGCATTTGAATTAATGTTAAAAATAGAAATAAACATGATAATCCAGCAAGGAGACAACAGTTAGAAAATAGACATGTACTATTGTGAAAATGAGCATATACTCACATATCATAAATATACACAACTAAACGCATATCAACTGGAATTATTTTATTGTTTAAAATAAAATGCCATAACAAGACAGGAAAGAATACATACTTTAATTGAAATTTTCTGAGTTCAAGGCATGAAACACAGATTAACATAAAATAGTACAAAAGCTAATGCGATAATGAATATCGTGTGATCAGCAGAAAATGTAAATAAAGTGGGTCCCACATTATTTACAAATAATAAATAAAACTCTTTTTTTTCAAACTCACGAATGTATTACTACAAGCTTATCTGGGTTTATGCTAATGTTTTCGTGTAGACATTTCACTGAATACAAATCAGACAGTTATTTGGATTTGCTCAATATCTGCTTACTTACTGACAGTGTCCCTTTAAAGTGCATGATGATCGATTATAGACAGACTTTCATAATCGATCATCATAATCGGAAGCCTAAGTAACTGATGATCGGGTACAATCGATTAATCGGTACATCATTAAAGAAGGATAAAAATATCGGACAGGGAAAGCAGCATTCAAGGACGACAGTCGACCACAAAACACAAAAACAAACACGCAAACAGACAAACGAAAAGGCAAAAGTAATAAAAAATACAAACAACATCACAAACACAAAAGGGTTGACAATAGGGCTACCGCCTTGGAACGGTCAGTGGCAAAGTAGGCCGATTATATGTTATCTTTCTGGCACTATTTATAATTCTATCATTACCAACCTCCCAAGGCACATTATTGTTGATACCAGGAGAACAATTAAATAATGTAATACAGTATATTTAAGAATGATTCACCAAATTTCGGTATTCCTGGGATTTTAACGACGGCAGTGGTTGGCAAATTTAACCATAAAACGCAAAGTGAATGGAAATTTTTCCATAAAGCTATTTATGGTAAAGTTGCCATTCACTGCCACTGTTCAAACCCCAACATTTACATTTCTATTGTATCGACCTTAAATGAAACATGTTTATGTGTTGCATTTAAATTCCCAGTGGAAAAAACGTTTACGTTTATGGCGGAGCTAAAACAAACAAGGTGTAGTTTTTTTCGTTTGATTAACTTGTTTTGTTTGTATAACATAACGTCGTCTTGAGGTTCTCGTGCTAACTGTCGTGCTAACTGTCGTAAGTTGCTATAAAAAAGGTTGGCAACGTCACTGTTACCAACAGTATGTATAACAGGTTCAAAACAATATTTTTAACATAATTACATATACATTTATATGAGTAAAGTCTGAATAACATATAAAACAAACAAAATGTACATAAAAGGATTGAAATCAATATTTCAATATTTTTGCGGGGTATGAAAAGCATTAGCTAGTTTAAAGTAAGCGAGAAGTGCCTCGGACTTCACACACTTTAAACTAGCCTATTTTTTCCATAGCCTGTCGAAAGATCGAAGTATTGAAATAAATCCTTAAAAAATGACGACATTCGCAAATCAATTCTTCAATGGATTCATCGAGTCTTTCATATGCCTGACTCCAGGATATGCTTGTTAACATCCCTCTGCCAGGAAATATTTTCCTTTTTACAGTGTTAAACAGTAGCTACTTGAACATATATTTGTTAATGGCGTATCAACACATTATTTAAGATTATTTAGAGCCGCCCCAGACAGAGGAGAAAGATATATAGGAATCCTATAACCACCAATGCACGGGACTGCCCACTTTATGTCCGGCGCATCCTTGACCGGGATAGTAAAGAGGCTGCGTCTAAACCTTGCTCGCCTCTTACAGCTACGGGTTTGAACCCCACTGTAAGCTTGACTTGTCAAGTGAGAAAGTGTCGATAATCACGGACGGCTGGAGGTATACAGTACCGGTTCTACCCAAGAAAAATGGGTCTGCCTCTACCTAGTCTCGGCCAGCTAGACCATATCATGCATATGTCTAGCTTGCAGATGTCGGTATGGGCAGATTAGGCCAATTAAAGCGGCCACTGGCGATTAACACAATTTGTTCGCGAGCTTTTTCAGGCGCATAAAGTCGACGTTTGCATACCGTCTTGTTGTAAATAAACGTACAACGTCAATTGTTGATGCATCAGTTAAACTTTTTACCGTCACAAGTTGCTTCACATAAGTTAACAATAAGAAATTATTATTAAATTAACTTAAAAATTAGTTTTTTGAAAGTCTCGCTGAAACTCTAAAAATCTCGCCAAAATCGCCCGAAACGTTAGGGCGATTTAAAACGTCCTAGTTTCCCCAGGCCCTGGTTCTGGATTAGTGTAGCATAGCGTAACGAAGAAATCAGAACCGGGCCGGGTGACCGAGGCTAGCCTCTACCACGAATATATAGCCTAACATGTGCTAAAATGACGTAAACGTAACACACCATTCAAACAGTTTATGTCCACATCAAAAAGACAAAGTTAAGAAACTAAACGTCTTTCCCATAGGCACATGGAAACACTCAGTGGTGCAAGTAAGAGCTCTTGATTCAAAGTCTACCCTGCTGTGTCACACATGTTTCAGAAATTAAGACGTTTTTGACAATGCTGTCATATATGTCCTGTATGTTTAAGAATGTCCAAGAAAAGAATATAGTATACGTCAGTCTTCCATTGTTTGCGGTTGTTTATGACTGCGTTCTGCTTTATGCCTTGAACTTGCAACCGAACTAAAAATGACTGGATGTACCATTAATGAGGCGCAGTTATCTCTGGTTGATGGATGCAAGAGTGGGAATAAGTGATATACCAAACAATCAATTGTGGCCAACGATCAGTTATTTAGTAATTGATATTAAGTTATGACATTCCACAAGAGATCATTGCAAAAAATAGAATTCTATTATCGCTGAAAACAAAAACAAAACATACAAGCTACTTAGTCAAGAATCAGTCGGATTACCACCATCTCAAAATAGTACAAAATAAACTCATTTGTCATATAGAAAGAAAGCTACCTATTAAGCGTACACTGCAGAGACGGGGAAGCGAACCCGAGCTGCATTCGTCTAGTGACATTGGTGAGAAGTGAGTGAGTTCAGATACGTTACCCAGACATAATTTAATATGTTGTATCGCATCCGTGGTTGAGAGGGTAAAGACACCGCATTGGAAACCATCTCAACGCTGCGCGTTCGAATCCCACTGGGAGCTCGACTTGTAAGTGTCGATTCTTATAGACGACGGGAAGTATACAGTGGTCTGCTTCCACCACTAAAAAACCTTGACCGTCATACATAGCCCAAAATGTGCTTCCACCACTAGAAAAAGTTGAACATCATACATAGTCCAAAATGTGCTGGAAAAGGACGTTACACACCAAACAAACAAAACAGATTTAAGTTTTATTTAAATTGCCCTTAAGAAAAATGTTCTTGTCCGGTCCATGTGGTAAGTAGTATACACATTTAGGGGTCCTTTATTCAAGGACATGTAGTTTTCATGTCCAGTCATACTCCTAAACCACATCTTCTTCCGAGTAAAGAGCTAGGATCTTCATAGATCATAATTAGCTCTTAAAATAATGAGACGCAACCTAATTTGCCTGTGTGTTTTCAATAGAACGTGTGTTGCACATTATAATAATGGTTACATGTTCAAGGTCAGTGTAAATACTGATGTAATTTTGGTGTTCACTCCAATAAGCTGTCCAACAATTTCAGATAATGAGATGAAACTGTTACTGTATCATTAATATATTGGGTGTGAACATCACTTAAGTTCAAGGTCAAGCATCTTGCGCAAGACTTTTTCCCTTGACTTTGTCCATCTGATGGGGATGGTAAATATAAGGTCCAAACTACCAAAGGCTATCCTGTCTGCATGTTAAATAATTATTACACTATTTCTGACAGTAAGAGTAGGGCAGGATTTCATGATTATTTTATATTCTTCACCTCTCATTGAGGTGGCTATAATAACCATAATACTGACTATAATATCTGTTATAGTCAATGGTTATTGGAGGACACACTAGCTGTTTGAACTTATTGATATTGAGTAAATTTCACGGTGCAGTTGTTCGTACATGTACACCGGCATCTCCCTCTTTCATCCTAAATTTTAACAAAGAGGTAAGATGTGCTTTGAGCTTACAGTTAAAAACTTAAATTCCCTCCAGATCAGCCCACAGGATCATTGATTTAAATCGATAATAGTGTCATCAAGTTGTATAAGTACTTTCGTTATTTGTCAATACTTCTATTCAAAATATAGTGTTTTATGTTGCAATATCATGTTGCAGTGTTTTATCTTGCAAGATCATGTTGCTTTCTCTGAGTTATATATTTTCAGTTGATGTCTTCATCTGGATCCACTTACCTAGTCAACAATTACTGGCGTGGCATGGACATTAAGTGCACTTACATACTTGCTGGAACTTTTGGACTACAACTAGTTGATGTGTTTAAATGTTATAGTGTTTAATTATCGGCGGGCAGCGAAGGTGTGAAAGGAAGGACATGTAAGTTTCAGCTTAACTTTATTCAGCTCCTTATACCCAGAGACTGACATGTAATCTAAACATAAATTATATACAAATTTGCTGTCCGTACGAATTGTAAAAAACATTTTAATTGATTGAATTCGATGCACTTGTAATTATGCCTGAATATCAACCCTACTTTCAACACTTGCTTAAATGCTTATCAGAAAAGTTGCTTTCATAATGAACATTTAATTTGTTGCACATGTATTTATGTCCTTAATATTGTAATATTCAAGCTAATTAACATTTTAATTGATTGAATTCGGTGCACTTGTAATTATGCTTGAATATCAACCGTGCTTTCAACACTTGCTTAAATGCTTATCAGAAAAGTTGCTTTCATAATGAACATTTAATTTGGTGCACATGTATTTATGTCCTTAATATTGTAATATTCAATTTGCTTTATTGCTTAATGTTTTCTGCTGTAAGGGCTTGCCATAATGGTATTTCGTGCTTACCGGCAGCCCAATTGTTAAACCCAAGCATTCAATCCATGCCACGCCCAATATTTGCCAAATCTATTAAAGTTTAAAAAAATATATATATGTGTTGTTATTACAGTGCTCTCCGATAATGTGCTGATGATTGTTTTCATTTGTATTCCACTCTTTTTTTAATGAGTTGAGCTCGCTATGAGACAGTGCCTTATTCATATTATTGATTTTCAGTACCGTATTTACTTTACAAGTGAGGCATCAACAGTGGTGCGAACACCGGATCGCGAATTCATTTTAACTGAACAAAATAAGTAAAAAGGGGATAATTCAGGTAAAATATATGACAAAATTATGGGTCTTGTCATATAACATTGTGTAATGATAATGAACATGTGTGCCAAGTTTCAAAGCTTTCCAACATTTCGTTTTTGAGAAATAAGGAAAAACAAAACCTTTAACCAGGGGTGGGGAGTGGGTTGTGTGTGTATGGGGTGGAGAAGGTAATTTAAAATTAGATTTGGGTAGATTTGGGGAAAATATGTAGATATATGCGATTCGTGCAACCGCTAAAACGCACATTTTAATGAAAGTTTGCCTTAAAAATAAACACCTCTAAAGTCAAACTCTTCCAAAGCCAATAAAACCTTTAATTCCTCCCAAATTAAAAGCTCTGGGAATCTTCCCAATTAAAATTGGAGAGAAAATGCCTTGCTATTCGAATATTAATATCAAGAGGCCTATGAATGATGTCTGTAGGAAGCCGGGTTTTGTTTGCGTTTCATTATGACAATAAATCCATGTTAAAAAAACGAAAATATAGGAATTTCAATATCTCAAAAAGGAAATCGTAGGATCCGTACAGTACGGACGCACATACGGATAATGATGTACCGATTAACTGACTGATCATCGGTTACTTAGGCATCCGATTATGATGATCGATTATGAAAGTCTATAATCTGTCGTAGGTACAATGCACTTTAATTAATCTTCAAAATAGAAATAAACATGAAAATCGTATATACGTACCATATGTAATATTTATTATAGCAATACCTTTTAAAGAAAAGTGTAAGAATGCCTAAATATAGTGTATGTATAAGTAGATTTAATTTGCCTATCAATGAGCATATTAGCTGTGTATAAGCATGATTTTACAATTAAGAGATAACCATGCTAAGATTTTTAATCTGGGACGGTATGTGAGTAGTTTTACGGTCTGAGAATTTCAGTTTACGGCGACGCGGTAGACACCGTAAACCCAACCGCATACCGTCCCAGATTGAAAATCTTAGCATTGTTATCTCAATTCTAATGTTTTCCATTTAAATGCCATAAATATAAAGTTAAACTATACATACACACTAGTTTTTTCTATGAAAACTCAAATTCATCGGTAACGGCATTTTATTGATGTCATCCAATGATGTCACTTGTTACAACGTTATGTGACGTCGCGTACTTTTTCAGACGGTTATAACTCGTGCGTTTTACGGTCGCAATTATAAGGCGTAAGCTAATGGAGTAACGCGTTACGTTGTAGTTGCATTAAAATTCCCAGTTTACGTTGATAAATAGTATTTCATACTATATACATGATATACGTCATGCAGTACTGTAAATGGTACTTGCTCATGAATATATATGGGTCACGGGCGAAGTAGTTTCACTTCGACAAACATTCAAATAATCTGTATATAAGCAATACATTGATACGTAAACTATCGCATTATATTTAGCCTTCGTATCGGTATCTATAAATACGGTTTCAAATATATTTTAGCGAAACGGGTTGCAGGGAGCGGGATTGAAAAAGGTGAACCCTAAGCTCTGACTCGCTCTTGTTTGCTCATATCAGCTCTTCAAATCATACTGATAACCACAGTATACCACCGATACGTTTGATAATAAGTGGTGTTACTAACTCTTAATAGTTATACAGCTCGCACACAAAGTTATTGATTACTGAATACAAATCGAGATAGTGTTGTTTTTACACAGACTCCTCGTTTCAATTTGATAAAATATAATTTCCAAAAAACAATATTAAACTGTGTATATATGTGCGATATGATGGACTTGATACTCGTATCATTTAAAGTGTGTGATTAAATATGTTAATATTTTCTTCATTGTAATAAATGGCATTAAATATATCGGATAAAGGATGTCCATGTTTTTAAGAAGTCCCATAAGCGCCATAAGCATACTGGATAGATGTAAATATGGTTTTACTGGACAATTATAATGCTATCTGTTTATAGGTACGATGTGCTCTATTCGAATGTATAAAGCAAATGATAACCTGCGTTCAATTTAATCGTTTAATTTCTGTGTTTATTTCTTATAACATCTATCTACGCTTTCTCAAATATAAGGGGTTAACTCGGCGGGGATTATTTTTATTTACACTGTCCTGTTGTTTAAGTATGAGGACAGGGTAAGAGTGAGGTTTGGTGCACCCTTGAACCTGTTTAAACTCCCCGGTGGTCCCTTTTGCCACTGACCGTTCCAAGGTGGTACCGCTGTTGTCAACCCTTATATGTTTGTGATGTGCTTTTTTACTGAATGTGATTGTGATGTACTTTTGTACCACTTTTGCTTTGTTGGAGTGCTGTATTCTGTGAATGCTACCCATGCTGTTGGACTTAGGACCTTTTCTTTAGGTATTGTTTTAATTTCCACTAACAGTTAATGAACACGAGCGTTTGACGTTGTTTCAAGTTTGATGAAGAACCGACATACGTCAATTGCGTTAAATATTGGCTTCCAGTAACCCGTTACCCAAACAGGGCAGTCCTCAGTTTCGCCCGAATGTCCATCTGTAAATCAGAAAGAAAACAACTAAACATCTATTAGGTCCATGTATGGTATTAATAATAACTATAAAGTGCATGTTTGTTGGTTTTCAGTTTTGAGTACCTGTAAGTTTATTTCGATATAGTGTATATGCATTCTTTTGGGTGTTTTTGTAGGCTATAAACAGAAAAATGCGAAAATATCAAATATTTCCAAAAACTAGCTAAATTGACTGATTTTGCCTCACGGTTTCATCAATTTGGAATAACTTCTTAAAAAACCGGTGAAGGTATGTAACAATTAGCATTTCCTGATATGCTAGAGCATGATGATTTAAAAATGATCCAGATATCCTTAGGAATGTTTTTTATTGTTATTTATTGATATTTGAAATATTGGTATAACTGCATTTTAAGGCTGTTTAGGAGACGGGGGTAATCTTAAAGGAATCAGTCAATGTTGAAAAGCAAATAATTGCTGGTACTTTTATTTGGTAAGAAACAAGAGTAATATAATGGCCTTCACAGACATGTATGATCGAATGATGGTGTGATTTATTTTGCTCAACGATTCAGGCTATGGACTTGTCATGGGTTTGATTGTGGATAATTGGACATTAAATTGTGGAGTGGCCATATTTTAAATATCCTCTCTATATGCCTTTAGTCTATAATAGTATGCAACGTTAGAGATGATGAAGATACCAACAGCTTTCGACATGCCACATAAGTGCGATTTGATATAACTACAGATAGCAGCCTGTCGACCTTTATATTAAATATGCCATTATTACATACTATTATTTCTGATTAATAACACGTGAGATATGATCTAACGACAAATACGGGGTTGCATAAACAGATATGAGTTTGCATAAACCATTGTACGTGTATATTGATCCTGACAAGTGCTCAGGTAAGACTAACAAGTGTTCAAAATTGATTCAATATCAAGCTAATACATACAGGACAGAGCATTGAAAAAATATTCACATTAAATGATTCAACAAACACGTAACAAGAAACGTTTTAAAACATAGATCGTTGTTGTAAAGTTTGTGGGTTAAGATACAAATTAACACGTGGTGTTTTAGTGATGTGTATAATTCTAATACTAAGCATCAACTAATATAACATGTGTATTCATAGGTTATCACGTGAGGCATTCATATTAAGCCACGCCTCCAGCAGTGACTGGGTGTCATTCCAATGTACACTACACTGTGTATCATTGGTCACTAAATCCTTCTACAATTTGATTTAAAAGTTCCCCTGTTTTATAATAAGCAATACAATAAAATAATTACAGTTGGTTTCTCATTTACGGAATGTCCGACAATTATTTTTATCTGAAAGAGTTATAGTTATTTCAACAACATTAAGTTGAATCTGTCTATTAAATTAATATAATTTCCCTTTATTTCGCAAAACGGTGATTACTGGAGTTCACATATGCTGTATAACGCTCCTGGCTGTCTGGGAAAATGGGTCTGATCAGCTTTTATCGATCTGTGTTTATGATATAAGACCTACTTACACATGCTTAAATTCTGTCCTCAGTCCATCCACCGTCACATGTATATCGTACGTATAGTAGGTATCAGTTATGCAATAGACAATATAATACCATTTAAACATTTAACGTTTTACCTCTGACTATATTATTGGATATGCTTGGAAATACGAGCAAGGAGTAGCTCGCATAGCTTTATTTTATTTCAATATATATATCATGGTTACATCATATGTTGATTGTATAACATCCATATATATCATATAAAATATAAATTATACGTCTAGTTTATTTTGTATTTTTTTATGTTTGTTTGACGTTTGTTTTACAAGACCTGAAGGAGGTGCCTATACTGGCCAGTGTCAAACCCCACATCGATGTATGGGACAAGCATTTCCAACACCCAATCCCTGCCACCTTTCCTCTACATTTACCCACAGGCAACCGACGCATACCCTCCTCCCACCACTACCCCTCCCCCTTTCTAATACCGCCCCCCACCCCCACCCACCCCCCCCCCCATCTATTCTTTATATGTTCTCTACAACCCCACTTAAACATGTATTCAATAAAATGCTAAATTCGGTACCACAGGAAATTGCATCGTTTGATTATTACCCTCTATTATTATAATTGTCTCTTATAAGTCTTTATATAGACTCTTATAATAATAGAAGGTAATAGCAAACGATGCAATTTCCTGTGGTACAGAATTTAGAATTGTATTGAATACATGTTTAAGTTCTGTGCTAAATACGGTTACAGTACGCATCCTTTTCAATTTTAAAACATTAGTACATCCCAGTTCTATTTTATTTGATTGACTGTGCTAAAGTAGGGCATCTGTGTACCATGGACACATTTTCTAATTAGAAACAAGAACTGAATACATAATTATTAATTATTTAATTTCACCGAAATGTTCAGATCCAAATGAAAATTGACATTTGCATTTATACAATTTTCATTAATTGTTTTCATAAGGAGACATAATGCCTGCATCTTACATATTCTGATCTGAAATATGACTCTTGGTTGGATGAGGTGCGGTTGAAGCCAACTTGAAGGAGCTCACAAAAGAACATGGAGAGGTTTGTACCAGCTGTTTGTACGCAGAACTTATTTATACTGTATGTTGGGGAAGCGTTTTACATCAAGACGACAAAAAACATGCTTTTCAAGGCAAAGTTCCCAGTTGTTTTAACTAGATTTTATCAATTATTCAATAATTAATTATTTAATAAATCTAGTTAACGCACCTGGACACTTTACATTGAACAGTGGAATTGAGAGACATATATTTAAGCATGAACAGGATCTTAAACTATATACTAGTTCCCAGTATTAAAAAATAAACATTGGTAAAACTTTTCAGTAAATTGTATATTGAATGACCAAATGAAATTATACAGGTCTGTGTTTATTGTAACCGACCAACTCCCTTAAAACACTGACTTTTTCACCACCTGTTTCATTGAGGGTATCGTCAGTGGTGCTCCTGAGAACCACTTCTGTATAACTAGACATCAAGGGCAGAGTTCCTTGACAGACCATCTAGGGATGGATGTGGTGTTCGGCTAGCTGTCTTGTTTGCTCTGTTATTCCTCTAGTTACCGGCTCGAGATTTTTTTTTTTGTATAAATCGCTACTAGCCCCTCTTTCTATTCTTTTCTGAATAACTTTATTTTTGTATCCCCTAACAAGATTATTTGATATTTTCATTTATACAGCACTGAGAAAATTGAATTTAAACAGAAAATGATTCTTTACTGATTATATACTCCCCAATGCCAAGAGCTTATGTTGTATTGTTTTATATCTCGTGGACTCAAAATAAAGTTATCTTATCTGTATATCCAGTACCTATTGACATAACAACAGAGAAACTCAAATATAACATGTTCTTATATATAGTTGTTCATATACCCGTTGACGGGCATTTGTTGATTTACATATTTTGTAAATAGTTTTATCTTTATATATTTACATTAATTTTTAATTACTACTTCATTTCTTCATGTTTCATCAGTTTTTTGCACACATTATGACCTATTTTTGTGTCGACGTGCCGTAAAACACCATTCATTCATTCATTCATTCATTCATTCATTTAACCTTATTCGACACTGTTTGATATCATGGTCAGGAAAGTGTTTAGCGTACGCTTATAGTTAACATGCTACTTGAAATTATCTCGAATTACCTCCTTTAGTAGTAATTTCCCCATTTACCATAAAGAGTGGACTTATTTAAAGCAAAATATTTACATTTACACCGTGGTATCGAGGCAACCAACAACACCCCACAAACAACAAGGTATGGACACATTATTTAAATGACTTACTTTTAACAATATAGTTTTATTTTGTGTATTGTATTGCATTGATGAATGTTCAGTAGGTAGAATCAGGAGGAGTCCATCCCGTGAAACTGATAATTCGTTTCAATTGATTTTATGAAACTAATGAGAAAAATGCAGCACATAGAAACAAGTTAACGACCTTCTTTAAGTCACCATAAACTATTTAATTTTGTGAGCGTCAGCCTAGAAATATACACAACGTTACACATAAGGACTTATTGACCATCTCTAAAAACAAAAACAGATCCAAAAATGGATGTGATATTGTCAATCGAACTTTTCAACCAAATGCATATTTTAGGCATGTGCAATGTCAACCATATGGTACAAAATAGTAATTCAACGCTATTGGTGTGAACATATTATCAATACTTATATGTGAAGCTCCGTCCAAAGGTGCCGGTCGGGCTCTTGGTAAGATCATTTCTAAGATACATAACTACAAAGAGTTCGGATTTAATTCATTTCAAAAACTTTATGATTCATGTATCACCCCTATTCTTGATTACTGCGCGTCAATATCGGGATACAAACAGTATCAGTCAATAGACAACGTACAACACCGTGCAATGCGATATTTCCTCGGGGTACATCGTTTCGCGCCTACTCTTGCTTTGATTGGGGATACAGGATGGCTGCCGAGTATTTACCGACGATGGATTGCGATGATCCGTTATTGGAACAGATTGATTTTACTAGATAACAATAGACTTACAAAACGAGTGTTTAATGCGGATTACAGACTTTGTCATAATAATTGGTGCAGCGACGTTCAGACTGTTTTATTAAAACTGGGGCTTACCGATAACTTCACAAATAAGACAATCATTAACCTACATCATGCGAGGAGCCGAATCTTTAATTATTATTCCGATATATGGAAGGTCGATATTTCGAGAGTGGCTAAGCTGAGGACATATGTAACTTATAAAGACAATTTTAAGGTCGAAAGCTATGTACAAGTAAACCTCAAGAAACATGAGCGGGCCATACTAGCTCAGTTTAGATGCGGTATCTTACCGATCAGGATAGAAACAGGACGATATGTCGGTGAACAACTAGAGCAACGAACATGCCGTTTTTGTGATAGAAACGATGTTGAAAATGAAATTAATTTTCTCTTGAACTGTGATTTTTATTATAACATTAGGCAAAGTGTCTTCCATGAACAATTTGATGATCCCGAATTTACTAATTTATCATCTGTTAATAAGTTATCATTTTTAATGCACAATTATCCAAGAAAACTTGCAAAATATTTGGTTAGAGCTTACCTTAAAAGAAAGACTACAATCTACAATAGATAACATGTATTTCAAATCAATATTGGTTATATTTATTTAAATCATTTAAATGTTTAACTTATGTCTTTCATGCGATCATGTGATTTGTATAATACATATATGTTTAGGTGACTTATAGGCCCATGGGGCCGGGTGTATTATCCATATATTACTATGTTTCAATGATTTGTATATGTCTGTTATGTATATGCACATGTCACGTTAATAAAATATTTACTTACTTACTTACTTATATGGCTTTACATTCAAAATGATAAAAATGTTAGTGCCTTAACAAAAGAAAAAAAAGAACTCAAATAATCCTGAATATGTTTACATGTAACTTGCAGTTTATTATGTTTACACTTTTATCTAGAGAGTGCTGTATACTTTAATAACAAATACAAACTTGATAAAAGTGTGTATTGATCCTTACTCAGCTTATGGCATGCTCAAGGTCACGTGTGTATTGACGTATTCACATATTTATCAAGTATGTATTTATAATGCAACGGTAGCACTGTCTAGATAAATGTGTTAACATATTAAACTGAAAGTTTCATGTAAAGATATTGAAGAGTATTTGAGTTCTAATTGTTATCTCTCTCAATGCAATCTCAATGGTATTGCACTCAAGGGGACACTTAAATAAAGTAAACCATTTGATCACGTCGTCCAAATTTCGAAGTACACACAAAACATGCGATAAATCAGCATCTCGATTTATTAATTAATCCAGTATCATTTTGACGTTCAACCTGGTTGCATATATTTAAATACAAGTTTTGAGTTTTATCATCAACAACACTGGATGCTCAATATTAATAATTGAACAAATGCTTGTTATGTAATTACTAACGGGACACCGTGAGTTTTAAAACATCAAGATTGTCGTGTGTCCCTTGAATCTAAAAGCAACTAGCATCTATATAATCTTCATTGTTTTATTAATGCAGTTTTGGACAAATACAGAGGTGCCCAGTGCCACAGATAATTGTATGGACCCAATTAGTGATCACACCTGAAATCAAACTTGAGAGGTAATATCTCAATTTTAAAATTATCGAGAAAAAAACACCATGTTATATGTTATAAAAGTATTTTAGAGAATATAACACTACAATACTCAGTACAGGTGATAATCGTATGAAGTCGAAAAAATACCATGACTTTTCATGGTGTTAAAAATGAGATTCCGAGTAGGTAAATAGATTTGTATTCAATCAATACCATTCATTTTAGTATATCTAGGCTAATTTACCTGTAATAGATCCATATGTAATGATGCTTTTAACCTTCAGAAAGTTTATTATTGTTGGTATTAAATTGTTACATATGCTAATCGAAATGTGTTTTGATATGTTACACAGATGCAACGTTTTGAAAAGTAAGACACATTTCAAAAAAGGATGTGTAGTTGCACTATATAAGAAATTGACGATTAAATTATTTAAATAATATTTAAATAGCCTGTCAGAATATTTCTGGGCTGATTCACAACACTTGTCATTTTTCAATTTAGACTATTTGATAAACGACTGCATTTTCTTTCGATTGATTTTTTTCTCGAGATATGTTTTTTTTTAAACACATTATGAAAGTACTTGAGATAATGCCTTGAGATAATGCCCTGACATAAAGTACATACGACATGAAACTGTTTTCATTGCTAAATATAGACATACCGCCAATTAAATTACTGAAATACCTTATACGCGCCACGAGGATTGATCTATATAATAAATAAATATAGAATATATTATATATTATAGTTACATTATATATACAATAATAACATAGATGTTGACATTTTAATTAAAATAACGAATTTGTCTTACTTTAAAGCGTTTTCTGTTTATATTTAAAAACAAGAGCAACAGTCAGAGCATTTTCTTTTCATTTGACCTACTTTTTCATATCGTTTCCCTATTTTGTTTCTGATGCACCTAAATGTAACGTACATATAGTCAACACCAAATGTCGTCAAATTTGGCGGATTTTCTAATCTTTAAAACAACGTTGATTTGTTACGTCTTTAAAAAAATCTTACCCGTGTCAGACTTTAACTCACAAAATAGAAAACGTACACAATTATTGAGAATGAATCATTCAACGAATCGGCAGCGGAATCTCCGCCATTTTTTTTGTGTCCGGAGAAATCGTCAGATTTTCACGTAGACATGGGTTCCATTCGTAACATCTCGCTCACTTGTTTGAAACATATCTGGAATCTATCTAGAAGGAATCCATATTGGTTACGTGGAATCAATATTGGTTACGTCATACTGCTGTGCTGTGGTCGCCCGCTAAAAAGGAATTCATTCATTAACAAAGTTTGGCAATGTCATTTAGCCGATTGCTCCATCTTTAGTTTATTTACACGGAAGCACCGATAAAACCTCCATCTCTGTATTATATAACAAGCATGCAACATGTGTAGCTAATGGCCATATTGTTTATATAACAACAGTGCACTATTTTGTGTCCGTTGCCATCCGGCAAGTAAAATGTCAAATTTGAACATACCGATCCGTTGATATACACAACCGGTTTGATTCCGAGCATAGCAAGAATTTTCCGAGTTTTCACGAATGACATGCATGTCTACGGAACGTTGACCAGTCAAAACCCGAGAATTGTCTTTCTCAGTCGACGCTTCAAAGTCATGCATGTTATCATGACATACTACACATGCATTTATTTTTTATTCGAGTTGGAAAGATATGTCCTCATGTTTTCAGAGTCAAGATGTTTCCTAAGTTATTATCAATTGATTAACTTTTATTCATCCGGTTTAAATAATCGTTTAAGTCGATCGCTTGTTATTTCATACTCGTTTACGTTGGCAACTGGTCACGTGCATGTTACTGAAAAGCAACTAAATGGAATGTGCGATTCTACCTCTTTCAGGTGGTGGAAATAACCGAAGTTAAAGATATATACTTACAAAAACGAGTGACAATAATTCCAGCGAAAACAACAGGCTTTCCATGAGGATGAAATCATGCAGATAAAGTACGGTTGATTACACTGCCACAGAGTGGTGATTTAAACTATACGGTCAACACTTCGTGCATACTACGTGTCTTCATGTGTGGACATTCAGCTGACATTACGATAATAAAAGGGACAAAGAAGCTGGTGTGTTAGATTGTAATAAGACTATATATAAATAACAAAAACAGTACAGAAAATCGGTATAAGAGACACGAGCAGTATTATATTGGTGCGTAGTGGTCTACTGCAGTAAAGCAGTATTATAATGGTGCGTAGTGGCCTACTGCAGTAAGGCAGTATTATATTGGTGCGTAGTGGCCTACTGCAGTAAAGCATAACGTGGTTTACACGCCCACAGTAGTACACTTCATGTAATGATGCATACAATATAATACAGTCATTCTCAGAGTACGGTTGACAATACACATTTTAATGTTATGCTTGTTAGAAAAGGCTTACCACGTCAACAAACTTAAACCAACACAGGCGAATACACACTCGCGAGAAACCTTTCAATTGCGAATAGTACGATATGTCATGCCAAAAGCCATTTACGTGTACAGAATGTGACAAGTTATTCATAAGATGCACTCATGAAGAAAATCACATGCGAACACACACGGGCAAGCAGTTTACGTGTACTGTATGTAATAAGTCATTTACACGTAAAGACAACCTCAATATTCACATGTTAATACACACTGGAGAGAAGCCGCATACATGTTCAGTATGTGATAAATCATTCACACAACTAGGACATCTCAATAGACACATGTTAATACACACTTGCAAGAAGCCGTATACATGTACGTCATGTGATAAAGCATTCACACGACTAGATACTCTCAACAGTCACATGTTAATACACGCTGGAGAGAAGCCGTATACATGTGCAGAATGTGATAAATCGTTCACACAACTAGGAAGTATCAATAGTCACATGTTAATACACACTGGCGAGAAGCCGCATACATGTACAATATGTGATAAATCATTCACACAACTAGGAAATCTCAACAGTCACATGTTAATACACACTGGAGAGAAGCCATATATTTGTACAGTATGTAACAAGGCATTCGGTCATCAAAAAAGTCTCAATAGGCACACGTTACTACATATCGGGGGAAAGCCGTTTACGTGTTCTGTATGTATCAAAACATTTACACACAAACAACACTTTGCTAAACACATGCTAATACACACTGGTGAGAAGCCGTATACATGTATACATGATAACTCGTTCATCCGACTAGGAAATCTTAAAAGTCACATGTTAATACACACTGGCGAGAAGCGGCATACATGTACAACATGTAATAAATCATTCACACAACTAGAACATCTCAGAAAACACATATTACTACACACTGGCGAGAAGCCGCATACATGTACGGAATGAGATATATCATTCACACAACTAGGAAGTATCAATAGTCACATGTTCGTACACACTGGCGAGAAGCCGCATACATGTAAAGTATGTGGTAAATCATTCTCACGACTAGGACATCTCAATATTCATACAGGAGAGAAGCCATTTACATGTAAGGTATTCAGAAATTCAGTCATGGAGTAAGTTTCAAAAGGCACATGTTAAAACACACAGGAGAGAAACCATATATGTGTACAGTATGTGCCAAGGCATTCACTCTTCGAGAAGGTCTCAATAAGCAAAAGTTAAGACATACTGCCTGAAAGTCGTATACGTGTACACTAGGTTAAAGTTATTCACACAGGGAGGGAGTCTAACTACAAATATGATTTTACATACTCGTCGCATACTAAAAGCTAGACGTATCAGGTGTGTAAACGAGTAGTTGCCAGCACATCAACCACATGCTTATTCGCACAGGCGAGCAGTTGTTCAAGTGAAGGAAGTGTGAAATGCCATTTATACACTCTCAAAAGCAGATGATAGTAAATACCTGCGAAATCCTGTTAACGTGCATCAGTGTGAACCATCCTTGGCATGACCGGAGCTCCGCAAATTACAGATGCTAATACATTTATCTAAGGCCGGGATCGTAATATAAAAGCAGAAATTAGTGAAAAATGGCTGCTTTATTGCCCGAATGTTTCAGATAAATGTATTTTCATTGGTTGACGGTAATCCTGACGAGCAGTGATTGGTTGAATATCCTGTCGTCAGTATCAGCCACTATAAATACTGAGCTGACAAGGTGAATGTCAGCAATCACACTGCCAAAACATACAAGTCAGAACACCTGTCAAATGAACCCAAAAACAATACAAAGGCTTTAAAGGCTTTAAAGGTATTAACTATTTAGAACGTTCATTAAGCAGATAACTTATTAGTTTCTCGAAATAACAGATATGCTTACAATATATATGTTTCTTTGTATTGACTAAAATAGGCTTAATAATCGAATAAATCGACTCCGAGATAATAAATCAGTATATAAACAACTACGTTGTTGTTTCTTTCTACAGTTCCCACTGAAATAAATCATTTAGGTAAGTAACACAACTAACTCAGTGAGCCAGAGGGCTTACACTATTTAACAAATAGTGTATGGTGCTGAGGTCCATATGCAAGTGTATGGACTGGGCAGTCAGACCTAGAATGTTATATGAACCGAAGGTTATGGCAGAAACCAAAGGACAGCTTCTTGCCTGGAGTTAGCTAAATAACTGGAGTAAAGGATAATAACTACCAAATGTTTCTTACATTTGTATTTTGACATAGATGAGCTAAAGGACAGAAGCAGCTAAGTATTTTATTTGTAACAAAGTAAAATGCACCCTATGACATTCACTCGATAATACACACTGGCAATCATTCGTTCACGTGTAAAGTATCAACAGTCACATGTTAATACACACGGGTGAAAGGTTATATACGTGAAATTATGTAACAATGAATTTTCACTTTGAATAAGTATCACATAATAATGTAACAACACACTTGTGTGAAGTCGTAAATGTACATAAAGTGAAAAGCATTCACTAGTCGATGCGATTTCAATATACATATGATTTTACATACTTGCAATGAAAGATATACGATAATACAATTGTGCAATCACATCTGATCACCTTGTTATGTGCATATACACACCAGCGGGAAGCCTTTCAAATGTAGAAATTGGTGACATGTCGTTCATGCAATTTCAAAAAACAGATGTGCACATAGACTGTTGACGTGTACATAATGTGAACCATCATTCAAATGATCTGAGCATCGCACACTACATATGCTGATACACCGGCCAGACGCTGTTGAAGTACTGAGTGTGGCAGGACAGTCACAGATCGTAGTAATCTTTATCTGTAATAATAGTCGTACGGAGGAGAACATGCATATAATAATTATGTACTGCAGATAAATGAACACATGCGTATACGTACTTCAGAGAAAGTAACACATGCATATTATATACGAGTACGTACTGCAGAGAAACGAACACACGCGTATACGTAGTGCAGAGAAAGGAACACATGCGTATACATACTGCAGAGAAATTAAATCATGCGTATATGTACTGAAACGAAAGGAACACATGCATATATGTACTGCAGAGAAGGTAACACATGCGTACACGTACTGCAGAGAAAGGAACACATGCATATATGTAGTGCAGAGAAAGGAACACATGCGTATACGTACTGCAGAGAAAGTAACACTTGCATATACTACTGCAGACAAAGTAACACATGCGTATATATACATTAAACCAAATTGCTAAGTACCTACCTAAGAATATGTCAATAATATTCTCATTGTTTTGTGTATTTTGAGCTTGATTAAAGATACGGTTAAACTGCAAAATAACGAGTATAAATCGCCTGCTCTGATTGCATGAACATATTTTAAAACCTTTAAGTCAATGTGTTTTCTTAGAAATAAGTTATAACACTTATACAACTGGGTATATAGGATTGTATTAAGTACTTCAATTAGTGAAGCTTTCGATGTTCCTAATTCTAAAATATGCCAGTTAAAATTATTTTGACATCATGTTTTACTAGCATTACCACTACAAATGCGTTTGCAAAAGGCATTTTCGAAATATTTAATGTTAACGCTGAATTAAAGTTACTTGAATTTCAAACAATATTCAATTTAAAGGGATGTAATTTAAGATTATCTATATTTCATTTTTTTTTATAGACGGAGAATCTGCGATAAATGGGTCAAATGTTTATGTTTTTTTCTATTATTTCATACCAATTTTAAAGATTTTTTTCTTTAAACGATCTTTGACTCATTTTCTGTGTTTGATCATGTTGATCAGCACATTTCATGTTTTCATATAAAGGGAGGGTAACTCTCAAGAGATGTAACAATTTAAACAAAAAATAAAGTTTTACAAACTATGGGTCAAAACAAAATACGTATCACATATCTATTCTAAAATATATTTAAAATAAGAAAATTAGATAAGATACAAAAGTGAGTAATTAAGAATTTTGTTCAGTGTATACTGCAGGGAAATGAACACACGCATATATGTGCTGGAAAGAAAGGAACACATGTTTATACATACTGCAGAGAAATGAACAAATGCGTATGCGTAGTGGAGAGAAATTTTGTGTTTATGTGTTTTTAAAGTATGCGAAATTTGGTAACAATGCAGAAGTTTCGGAATACAATCTATTTGTAGGAAATGGTTTTTTTCCCTGAAATTTCTCCTTTTTCTCAAGAAATCTGATATTGAGTTGCAATCTCATTAAAATCAGACAAATTATCACGGTACGATTCTCAACACTACTAAGGATCTGACAAGACTGCATTGGATGTCACGTCAGATTGACCTTACGATTAGCCAATCAGATGTCAGACTACAGAATCGAATCAACCTGCTAGCGTCTTTTTTACCGCACAGTAACATTAGGGTCCATTATGAAAACAAATATAACTACTAGCATTTATAACAACACCAGGTCAAGAGTTACTAAACGATGATTAGGCCCCAAGATGTTACGCACACTGACAGGGGTAACAGCCTCCTTTCCGAGATCCCAATAATTTGACTGGCGTGTGGGGGTAGGGGAAGTTCAAAAAGTATTTTTACCCAATGTTGCATATTGGGGCGCTTCTACATTTTATCCAAAAATGGTTTTAATGAGTCAGGCAAACCGAAATTAAGACATCCTAAAAATTGATAGCAAACTATTGAAGCTGACTGAAATTATATTTGAGATTTCTTAATGTGCTGCTGTCCCAGCAACACGGCAGATGTATATAATACCCAAAAGAGGATAATGCAGGAGATGTAGACAGATAGATAGGAATTTACAGACAAAAATTGATGGCTGTAAAATATTTATTTCTTAACCGAATTTCGAAACTAAGGTGTTTTTATTTACCACTAAAATTGCTAGTTCCAATTAAATAGAATGTATTTACATTTTGTTAAAATTACTCACTTACACAGCTGAAAAACCTTTGGCTTAAACAAACGCCCGAAATAATAGCAAGTTTGTCGGGTTTAGACTCCACCATAATGTACAGATTTTTTTGATTTTTTTTGGGGTGGATTGAGTAGCAACTCCAGGCTTACAGTCGTGCTCGGCCGTTTCCAAAGGTCCATTTGCATACTCTTTTTTTACAGTGTGGCGATTTCCACCTGTCTGTCCGTCTATCTGTCCATCCGTCTACTAGTTTTAAAGTTTTCGTTAAAGTTTGTTTTTTTCCTTACTTCTCAAAAATGAATTGTCGAAAAGCTTTGAAACTTGACACTTGTACGTTTAACAAAGTTTGAGGTTGCCACTGGACCCCCATATAAATGAAATGTTCGTCTGCCAGTGTACCTGTAACCTGTAACCGGTCATCCAGTTTGATCTGATGCTACGGAGTAGTTCAAATTTGAAGGCGATGAAAACACGGTTTGGAAACTTACCTGTCTTCTGCTTCAATCGATCTATGCTTTGCTCTGTCCTATCATTTCACTATTTTTGTTTATCACCGACAGAAACAATAGAGTCAAATAGGACACTGAGTTTCTTAAAATGTAGAAACGAATAAGTATCTTGAGCACAGCTAGTGCTAAACATCAAGAACGGTGAAACAAACCAACGTCTTGTCTACATAGCATTTGATGAATTTGGTGCATTTTCAAAATATATTGATGAAAAACGTCGGACCCGGTGTCCTCCACCCCAAGACATACTCAACTAAATTTGATTTAACTAATATTCTGAAAATGGACCACCATTTATTAAATATCAAGTAGGAAACAACAAATTCCTATGTTTTAAAAACATTGTACATTTCTCAAACATACATCAACATAATGATTAGACAATACGTATGAATCAATTTAACACACGTTGAAGACAAGACGTATATTCGAATAAAAAAAGCTTAAATCATATATATACATTTTTTCGTAATAACGTCGAAACCGTAATTACATGTTGTTAGGCAAAAAAGTATACGCGTGCATCACGGTTTATTTATACATACTCTGATGTAGTTGCAGCTTTTATGACGGTTGGTGATTCAGCCAATGTCGATCCAGACTGGATCATGACTAGATAGCCGTTCGAAGTTCGTTCCATGCAATATCTGTCCTGCCTGGGAACGAATTAAGATTTGACCGAAGCATTGTGGTGTACTGGTTAGAGCATCAACCTAGCATTCGGGACTTAAAAAATGGAGTAGTCAATTGTAACCCTTGCCTGGCGAGCAAATAATGGGTAGGGCTACGACTGATTGACCAGTGTCAGAATAATGTGACTGGTGTGACATGTCTACTTCGGCGTGGTATTCCAGTGTGGCAGCACTATAAAGAAACCATTGAGTTCGCTGCTTCAAGTAGACATATCATCACATCACACACAAACATAGATAAAAGTCCAGACTCCAAGGTGCCTATAATCGTCGGGTAGGACGTCTGTCGTAGGCGGACGGACTATAATTCTTAGAAATACACACACAAACACAAATTGAAATGTGTTGGGGGTGGGATGTCACGATTCATAAGACACGTACGGGTAGACTTGCACTAGACGTGAGAATCATGGCTCTTATGGTGGTATGTACCTCCCATGGTATAGGTACACACCATAAGAGCTACGATTCTCGCAGCTAGACTTGCACATACCGGTGCATACTTACCGCACGATCGCTCGCCTATAGGTTTAACCTATTGCATATTATATATCTTTGTTAACTAGTTAATCTAATGCAGTTACCTCCCTTAGTATACATTTCGCCATTTAGAAACTTTTTTCTGTTAATTTTATGTTCTTTAATGAATCAGATTGATTGAACTTTTGGAGAATTTGAATCGTATCAAACTATAAACGCTTACAATTAACGACAAGGTATGGACTTTTTATATTGTTTGTTACCTTTCACTTTCATTAAATCGTAGCATATGACAAGTTTCCAAATGAGACATGTTTGCCATCTGAGCGTTGGGGCTTTAGACTTGGTGAGTTTTGGGGGAAAACGTTGCGTTTTTAGACGAAAATCGCCGAAATCTCGAATTATGTTTTTAGAAAAAGAATGGAATATATTAGAACGAATTTGAATTGATGGAATCTTTCTCGGAACGCATATATACGTGTCCCACCATATAATGTATGGATCCGATACTTAAATATTGAGATTTTGGGTAAAATTGTTAACCAATTGAATAAAGTCGCCGATTTCTGTAATACATTCGGGGTATTTAACTAAAAATTAGAAATATATCTAATACAATAGAAAAAAGAAATATTGTAACCTTTTTGTGCAGGGTAAGGTCCAGTGATTAAACAGAAAAAAGTTCCAAACCGCATGATGTTTTGAATGCTTTAATTTTGGGGCGAAAAACGTGTATTTTTGTCACAATTCGCCGGAATATGGATTTTTTTTTTAATTAGTTTGAACATAAACTTATCAAATTGAAATAATATAATGTTGCACAGCATACATATTCAAGTTTGTCTTCCTGGCATCATATACTATGAAAAAGGCACAGCCTAAATGGGGATTTTTCCAGCTTGATTAATTAACTTAAGGATGTTGTTGGCTTGGCAAGTTTTGACATTTTCAAGTTTAAGAATTTTATTTTTTAAATCATAGTTATATTTGACAACAAAATTGTTTCATGTTTTACATTCTTATATATATGGATATAATGTAGAATTTAAGATGGTAATATATCAAATTTTAAGAATTTGTTTTAAGCATTCATATTTTTAAGTAATTTGTGATCATTTATGTTGTCAACAAAATATATATGTGTATTCTCACTGTATTCTTACTGTAGCAGATACCGTTGTAAGCGATTCGCTTCTAAGGTACTGCTTGATAGTGCTTTTTCAAATGTTTTTTTTTTTACTTCCGGTTGTTATATAATACTTGGAGAAAATTTAGTGGGGTGTCGTAACCAATGTTTGTTTAAACGACTTTTAAACGCATTGAGCCTCAATTACCTCGTTGGGAGGTTTATTCCAGGAATCCACAACTCTGTTTCCAAGTAGCTCTGCCACTCGGAGTAGAATTTATCCTTTTGATTTAAAAATAAGATTTTATTTGTTTTTCAATTGTGGGGTTGGCTTGAAAAAGACGTAGTGCTGAGATTTGTATTGCATTGATACTTAAAGTTTCTTTGGTATCATTTAGATACAAAATTATCAAAAAAGGTAGGTCATCACATTTTTTTCCCACTAGACGTCTTTGAAGATGACATTCTAACTCCAAAATGTCACTAAAAAGACGAAAAATAGAGTCACTGAACATTTTCACCATTTTTTTCATAACATATCATTCATTGAAAAGCAAAGATTAATTTTTGATTACCTATATATACACATCTTTGAAAACATACACAACAATTGTAATCCTCATTCGTCTTTTTACTTTAAAAAGCAAACATATATGGACCGTATCACACATTTTTCTTTACAAAAGAAAAAAAAAAGATTCAATATATAAAAACCGTATGTTATAAAACTTGTATATGACTATGTCCGTATGTTATAATGCTCAACTTGTGTTAAAACTTGTATATGACAAGATCCTATGACATTTCTTTCAAAAAACAAGTAAATATATATAGATCTAGGTTCTAATTATTTTTTTATCACAATTTCTATAAATTACACATATTTTGGAGTTAATAGAGTTTGACATTTTCGCTGTAAAAATACTGTACACACTATTTTCTTGACATGGAGATCGAATATAAAATTAGCTCAGCATCTACTTTTATATATCTATTTCCTTAAAATATCGAACTGTATAATTGAGAATATTGCACTCATCTTCCTTTTTATGTAAAAAAGGTCATAAAAAGGACAGAGATTCACATGCACGTGTTCTGGGATGAAAATTGAAATAAAAGTTCCTGATTTCAAAATTAATCCAGATGTTGCGAAGGTGCATGAACGTAGGTAATCGGATGCAATGTCAGATTATTAACGATGTCGCAACATACAAAGTGAACTAAGTAATGCCTATTAACAGTGTTAACATTGATAACAGACAAAAGGAAAAGCCCAAGGTTTTATAGTTTTAGTTTTCCTTTTTTTTTTTATACTTTATTGTGTACGAAACAACAATTCTAATACACCCATACCTATGTCTAGTTTGTAATTATCTCCAATAAGTATATGCGCATGACCTGGGAAAGATTGGTTGACGTCGTACAATGATGCATTAGATAGAATTTCTAAGAACACGCTGGGATTTGTTAAGTACGTTAGTACTTTGAATTATTGCAGCTTTCGATGTTCCTAATTCTAAAATATGCCAACTAAAATAACCTCGGCATCATATTTTACTAGCACCACAAGCATCACCACAAATGCTTTTGCAAAAGACGGTTTTGAAATATTTAATGTTAACGCTAGTGATCATGGTGATGTACCGATTAATCGATTGTTTTAAACCCATCATCGGTTTGTTAGGCATCCGATTATGATAATCGATTATGAAAGCCTATAATCTATCATCGGTTAAATGTAAACGTGCACTTTAATTAACATTCAAAATAGAAATAAACATAATTATCCAGGAGACAACTCTTGTAAAAATGAGCATGATACACCAATAAACACATTTATATCAGTTACAGACTTTCATGGCATCAAAACTCAGATTAACATACACATACTATACTTCGTATACGGGTAAGTATTATCGAGGTAATTTAAAAAGGTCCATATTTCATTTCATGCAAAAATATATTTAAAGCATAATTCTGCATCTTGATCGCGGGAAGGAGGTTACTAGTAGATTTAAATAATCTAGAAGATAAGCACACATATACAATGTATGCATGCTAAACTGTTCATGACTCAAACCCGTGGTCCAAAGCACAAACTTATAATGTGACATAAAAGATAAAACTTCATGTTACTTCAAACAAAGTATCCATTGTTACACGCAGACGATATTAATTATGGCATACGCGTTAAACTGAACTATTACATAATATCAATTTGAGTATGCATATTAATTTGTTTCAGAAACCGCATTACGACAACAAAACAATAGGCAAAGTCGTCTTTCAATAAACATGGATACAGGACAGTTGACGTTCCAGTGCACGATGTGCAGCAAAGGATTTACCAAGTCAGGCAATCTTAAAAGTCATATACGCATACATACGGGTGAGAAACCATATAAGTGTAGCGTGTGCAGTAAAGGATTTACCGAGTCAGGCCATCTTAACAGGCATATGCGCATACATACAGGTGAGAAACCATATAAGTGTAGCGTGTGCAGTAAAGAATTTACCGTGTCAGGCAGTCTTAACAGTCATATGCGCATACATACAGGTCAGACACCTTATAAGTGTAGCGTGTGCAGTAAAGGATTTACTCAGTCAGGCCATTTTAACAGTCACATGCTTATACATACAGGTGAAAAACCGTATAAGTGTAGCGTGTGCAGTAAAGGATTCACCCAGTCAGGCAGTCTTAACAGTCACATGCTTATACATACAGGTGGAAAACCGTATAACTGTAGCGTGTGCAGTAAAGGATTTACCACGTCAGGCCATCGTAACAGTCATATGCGCATACATACAGGTCAGACACCTTATAAGTGTAGCTTGTGCAGTAAAGGATTTACCATGTCAGGCAGTCTTAACAGTCATATGCGCATACATACAGGTCAGACACCTTATAAGTGTAGCGTGTGCAGTAAAGGATTTACCGAGTCAGGCCATCTTAACAGTCACATGGTTATACATACAGGTGAAAAACCGTATAAGTGTAGCGTGTGCAGTAAAGGATTCACCCAGTCAGGCCATCTTAACAGTCACATGCTTATACATACAGGTGAAAAATCGTATAAGTGTAGCGTGTGCAGTAAAGGATTCACCCAGTCAGGCAGTCTTAACAGTCACATGCTTATACATACAGGTGGAAAACCGTATAACTGTAGCGTGTGCAGTAAAGGATTTATCACGTCAGGCCATCGTAACAGGCATATGCGCATACATACAGGTCAGACACCTTATAAGTGTAGCGTGTGCCGTAAGTAAAGGATTTACCATGTCAGGCAGTCTTAACAGTCACATGCTTATACATACAGGTGAACAAAACGTATAACTGTAGCGTGTGCAGTAAAGGATTCACCCAGTCAGGCGATCTCAACAGTCATATGCACATACATACAGGTGAGAAACCTAAGTGTAGCATTTGCAGTAAATGATTTACTGTGTCAAGCCATCTAAACCTTCATATGCGCATACCATACAGGTGAGAAACCATATAACTGTAGCGTGTGTAGTAAAGGATTTACCACGTCAGGCAGTCTTGACAGTCACATGCTTATACATACGGGTGAGAAACAATATAAGTGTAGTGTGTGTAGTAAAGGATATACCATGTGTGGCCATCGTAACATTCATATGCCAATACATACAGGTGAGACACCATATAAGTGCAGCTTATGCAGTAAAGGATTTACCAGGTCAGATAAGCTTAAAAGTCATCTGCGCGTACATACTGGCGAGACATCATATAAGTGTAGCGTGTGCAGTTAACGATTTACCATGTCTAGCAAGCTTTACACACACATGCAAACATACGAGACACCAGATACTTGAAGCTAGCGAATTGCAGAATTTAGTCATTCTCGTCATCTGTAAAGACATGTGTTCATCCGAACCACTTAGGTCATGTGTATCAATGGACCATAAGTACTATACATATATTAAAGACATGTGTGTGTATGGCAAAGTATTTAACATACTGATCTTTAAAATATCCGTGAAGACTAATAAAGGAGAGGTAACATGTAAGAGTAGTCTGTGGATCAAAGTATTTGTCCAGTTAACTGATTTCATATACCCGCAATATTCTATGAGATGAAATAACCTTTACAACAACATATATAACTCCCGTCGAGTAGACATACAATGTCCACTGTTCATACATACATGACAAACTATTTGATTGAATTGTCATCCCGATACATGTAACATACCCTGTGTGGGAACCAGTCATACTATTTTTATATACAACCCGATACAAATGATAGTATAGTCACTTGTTGGACTAGGTTGGTACGTGAGAAGTCGGAAACTGTAATATACTCAAAGTGAGATCCCGGCTGGTTCAGAAACTCCAATTCTGATGACTGATATACACAGTGTTGGGAATATACTATGTCTTTAGTTTAAATCCGGATTTATATATCATACTTGGAGAGGATTAATACTGATATGGCAGTTTATATGCCGATAATTTAAAAGGTAACATGCTTGACGTATGTTATGCAGCCAGTCTCTTGAACTTCCATCAGGAATGAATGACACGTACTCGGTTTGGAATACCCGTTTGATTATTCAGTATTATTCAGTATGTTATCCAGCCAGTCTCATGACCTTCCATCTGGAATGAATGACACGTTCTCGGTGTAGAATACCTATTTGATTATTCAGTATGCTATGCAGCCAGTCTTGTGACCTTCCATCTGGAATGAATGATGCGTACTCGGTTTGGAATTCCTGTTTGATTATTCAGTATGTTATGTATGCTAATGCAAGCTAACAAGTGATGAAACGCAGATATACAACAGTATTTAATATTAATAATATTGTAAATAACTTCATATTCCAAACAAGTGTTAGTTTAATTACTTCTTTAGACACATTTATCGAATAACCTGCGACGTCGGAGTGTTATAAAGCCATGATATATTTATCTTAATACACTAGTGTAATACATATTTATGCAAATGAATTTCGATCTTTTCCGTTTAGCACGGTGTTGGCCAGAATTGCCTCGTCGATTTCCATAACCGTCACAAATACCTAATTACGACAATCGACGCGGTAGTTCCGTTGTACGGTGCCTTACAGAGAAGACAGAGTCAGTATATGACATCATCGACATCATACAAACATATGACGTTATCATATAGGCAACTACAAAACAAAATGCTCCTTGAGGCGTTTTTTGAAGTTCATTTATACTGTAAATTGTTATGAATGTATTTCCAGTTCATGTTTTCTGTTTTTTACTTCCGATTTTAGGTACTTCTTAATAACTATTTGTTTGTACTTTTGAATTGTTGTTTTGTAATAAATTGTTTTTTATACGCCCGTTTAAAACACGGGACGTATTATGGTATGGGGTTGTCTGCCTGTTTGTCTGTCCGTCCGTTCGTCCGTCCGCAAGCCAACCCGCGGTTCATAGGTTAATCACCATTGTTGAAAGCAGGAACCCTATTGCTTTTGGGGTCAAATGTCAAGGTTACTGACCTTTTATGAATTCCACATGGTAACTTCAAAACCGTTACATCTACACTCATAAAACTTCAAAGGTTCATCGGCCTTGTTGAAAGCAGCACCCAATTTCTTTTGGGCTCAGTAGGTCAAAGGTCAATGTCATACTGAACTTATATTGAAATATGCATTCCACACAATAAATTCAAAATCGTAACACCTACTCATAAAACTGCATAGGTACATTGCCTTAGTTGAGAGGAGGTACCGTATTGTTTTTGGGGCCAGTAGGTCAAATGTCAAGGTCACAGAGACATTAAATTGAATAATGCATTCCGCACAATAAATTCAAAATCCTAACACCTGCCCTCATAAAACTTCATAGGTACATTGCCCTATGTGAAAGAAGGAACCTTATTGTTTTTTGGGGCCAGTAGGTCAAAGGTCAAGGTCACCATGACCTTATATGGAAAAAGGCATTCCATCTGATAACTTCGAAACCGTAAAACCAACACTTATGAAACAAACCAACACTTATGAAACTTCATAGGTGCATTGCCTTTGGTGATAGGAGGAACTCTATTGATTATGGTTCAGTGGGACAAAGGTCAAGGTGACCATGACCTTATATGGAAATAGGTATTATTCGCGATAACTTCGAAACTATAACACCAACATTGAAGAATTTGATAGGTGTATTGACATTGGTGAGAGGAGGAATCCTATTGATTTTGGGTCATTTGGTCAAAGGTCAAGGTCACCGTGACATTATATGGAAATAGGCATTTTGTGGGATAATTTCAAAACCATAACACCTACATTCACGACACTTCATGAGTACATTGCCCTTGGTAAGAGAAAATATTGTATTTCATTGGAGTTAGTAGGTCAGAGGTCAAGGTCGCTATGACCTTTGTTGTAATATGCATTCTGCGCATGTTGTAATATGCATTCTGCGCTATAACATCAAAACCATAACACCCCCACTTCGTATGTGCTTTGGGGTCACTAGGTCAAAAGTCAAGGTCACCAGTTCATATTCAAAGTGGTAACTCCAGGAGTATAATACCCACACTAATGAAACTTTGTAGATACATTGCCCTTGGTGATAGGAGGAACTCTATCACTTTTAGGCTTAGTTGGTCAAAGGTAAAGGTCACACATGTCCTCATATGGACATACATATTGCAAATCACAATCCCGGAAATATGATACCCACACTTATTAAACTTCATAGGTGCATTGTCCTTGGTTAGAGGAGGAAGCCTATTACTTTTGGGTTCAGTAGGTCGTCAAGGTCACATTGAACTGACAATGACTGAATCCTCTCTGAAATTTGTAACTATTAGACCTACAATTATTGAAGAAATAGGACCCAAGTTAAAACAACAACCTCTATAAAGTTATAGCTTATTAAGTCAGATTTCAAGGTCACTGTGGCCTGATCATGACAAATTCCTTGCCAGCTGTTATTCACGAATATTTGATCTACAGTCTTGAAACTTTATACAAATAGTGCTCTTGGTTAAACAACATCCTCTATCAGTTTGTTTCTGTTAAAAGGTCACATGCTTTCATATCCATGACAGCAGTATATTCCTACCAATGGTAGGTCACTGAATGGCCTTGACCTACTTCTCGTACTTCGTTAATTACATTCATGTGTTACATTCAAATCTCAGACACCAGGGGCCAGTTGTTCAAAGAGGCGTTAAATGTAACGCTACGTTAAGTAAGGTTTAACGTTACGTTACTTTTAACGTAGCATTAAACCTGTTGTTCAAATCAACGTTACTTTTAACAGTGCGTTAAATAGCTAATTTAACGGTCCAATTTAATTGTGGTAATGTACCTCAATTAAATTTTAACGCTAGCGTTATCTTTATCCAAGATGGCCGCTTTCTTTCAAGCGAATTTGCGAAAGCCACGAGAATATCGAAGAACAACCCATTTAGATAGGTTATCAGACGAAGAAATGAGAAGTCGTTACCGGTTTGGACATGACAGTTTGGATTTTCTTGAGGATCTGTTGAAAGAAGACCTTGAACATCCAACTTCAAGAGGAAATGCGTTGTCAGTTAGAGATCAACTTATGATAGCTCTACGTTTTTATGCATCAGGGAACTTTTTAGAAGTTATAGGAGACACAATGGGATTTAATAAAGGGACAGTGAGTAGGGCCATAGAAGATGTGACCAATTCCCTGTTAAAACATTTTAAAGACTTTGTAACATGGCCAACCCTAGAAGAGAAGACAGCGATCAAACGGACCTTCTTCCGGAAGAAGGGGTTTCCAAATGTGGTTGGATGCATAGATGGTACCCATGTCAGGATTCAAGGACCAAGGGAAGATGAGCCATCCTTTATCAACAGGAAAGGTTTTCACAGTGTTAATATCCAGGCAGTATGTGATCACGAAGGTTTGTTTACCTTGTTTACGTTACCCCACCCACTTTATCATACATTATTTAGTCTTTATAATACATTCAAGTTTTTATTTACTTACATAACTTTATGTCCAATCAGCTGCTGCATTTAATCATTATCTTTGTTTATAAATCTGCATTAAATAAGTCAAATGCGTGATAAAAATGCGTTGATTCCGTGATAGATAGTGGAGGAAGCGTTTGTATTTTATGCTTACATCACTGATAAAATAACATTTTGGATTAAGGGAGCGATAGTCATATTTTTGGTAGGGGACTGGGCATTTATTCTGAAAAAATAATCCGACTTGGAGTGATAAAAAAAATATATCCTGATGACTAATCTCCCTCTGTGGTATGCTAGTCGCTGTTGCCCACACCCATCCCCCTCAACCCCATACCCACACACCCTCGAAACGGTGGCTGAAAACATTGAGAGGTGACTTGGTGGGTGGGGGAAAAAACTCAGCCTCCACTCCTATTCTTGATAAAAACAAGATCGGTCCCTAAATGGAGGAGAATTGGAGTATTAGTGGCAGTGAATAGTTCATTGTCTTTTCAACATCAAGGTTTCTTTAGAAAAATACATTTTTAACTCGACTATTCAAAGAATAAAAGAGCTTATTATCACTCCTGCGTCAGCGTCGGCATCCCACATAAAGGGTTGCGTGTCAGCTGTGTTTACAATTATATGTATTACATTTGTATTTTGATTTGGGATTTCTTATAGCATTATGCATCTTATTCATACTTTATGGGCATGGGGCTCCTTCCTCCCCGCCCCTTCCCGTTTGCCGTCCCTCACTTCCCTTCCCCACTACATGCCCCCACCCCCTCTTTTTTTTTTTTTACACATTTCTGTTTGTTGTTTTGCAATTCTTACACAAATAACCATGTCCCCCACGCCTTCCCCCACCCTACTATTTCGAAACTCGATTTTTGTTTTACATATTTCTGTGTTGTTTCGGTCAATTCTTACACACATATCTATGTTGCCCCCTCTCCGCTACCTGACCTCCCCTCCCCCCACACCCGCGCCCACACCGCCTCAAGTTTCCCCCATTCCCACTCGAAACTCGTTTTTATTACACATTTTTTTACATACATATTTCTATGTTGTTTTGCTCAATTAGTACACATACAGCTATGCACCCCCCCTCCCCCCCACCACCCCACCACCCCCACACACAAACACACACACACTCGAAAACTTATTTTATTACACCTTTTTTTTTGTGGCAATTCTTACACTTAATTATGTAACCATGTCCCCCACGCCTCCACCACCCTACTATTTCGAAACTCGATTTTTTTTAAACATATTTCTGTGTTGTTTCGGTCAATTCTTACATGCATATCTATGTTGCCCCCTCTCCGCTACCTGACCTCCCCCACCCCGCCCACACCGCCTCAAGTTTCCCCCATCCCCACTCGAAACTCGTTTTTTTATTACACATTTTTTTACATACATATTTCTGTGTTGTTTTGCTCAATTCTTACACATATAGCTATGCCTCTATGCCTCAAACACCTCACCACCCCCGCCACCACACACTCGATTTTTTTTTTATTACACATCCCCCCACCCAGCCCCTGGGGTACGAAATGTAATATTCGGTCCGCGTAATGAAGTCTGAAGAAGAAAAACGAGTTTACACATCACAGGGTCTATCAGTCTATCAATCACAATGTGTTTGGTTTGTTTTTCAGGTAAATTCACCAGCTTTTGTGCTAGTTGGCCTGGGTCAGCTCATGACAGTCACGTATTCAGGACCTCTGGACTGAGGCAGAAGTTGGAGGCACAACATAGAACGATTTCGGATGGAGTTATTCTTGGAGACAGCGGGTTAGTTTACCTCCATGAAATGAGATAAAATTGTCCGTTTCTGTTCCATCGGTCAAAAATAATAGGTTCGGTCCGTAGGATGTTTTATTTCATTTATTTAAAAGTTGATTCTGAACTAAATTCACACCAAGAAAACATCAATATGATGTTTCGTGACCACACGATATATCGATAAATGTATTTGAATGACCCTGGTTGCCATAATATAGGTTTAAGTCCTCCATACACCCATTTAAACAATAAGAACAATATGTGTGGGCTGAAAAAACGCTTTATGATCGTTTTCTTTGGTCCAGCTCCCTTCTCCACCCTTCACCAGTGTATCATAAAATATCATATTGTTGGAAATTATTTTGTTCTAACCACTTACCAATGGATTCGAAGCTGCAGTCCAAGGACGCCCAGTAGCAGACGCCTTAAACCAATCGGGCACCTCAATAAAACTATTTGATTTCGGTGAACGGATCATACCAAGCTCGTTAAGCTATTGAATAAATCGGATATCTTCGGGCCTTTCCGTCGAAAACAAAAACCATAGCGTATAGCTATACGTATATGCGATACGATAGAGATACGATAGAGGATTCACATTACATAATAAAAAAAAAAGAACATCTGCCCCGTGGGTTAGCTCCATGGTGGAGGCATGTTTGATGGAGAAACTTCATCCTTTATCTCATCTACCTCATAGGTTGCTGTCCGATGTCCCGACATAGCCAAATAAGGTGTGTTAACGTCATGTAAAACCACATGCACATATATACATGATTTTTTTTTATTAAATAGATATCCTTGCAGACCCTTCCTGCAAACTCCCTTTATACTGGTAGACACTCCAGCAAGGCTGAGATACCAGAAAGCCCATACAGGCACACGTGTCACCATTGAACGGACATTCGGTAGATGGAAGAGAAGGTTCCATGTGTTGCATTCGGAGGTAAACATAATTATATAAAATACACTATTAATACAACCATTTCGAAAAGTTATTTATCAGATTCATTTTTTTTCTAAATTTATTTTGAACTTCAATGCCATTGTTTTTTAAAATGTAAATAGTTGAAATATATGAAATAGTATGATTAAAACACACAGAAAATGTTATTTTTTTTAATTGTTTTTTATTTTACAAGTCATTCACCACACATTCGTTACAATATAAAATACATCATAATCATGTCTAGAAATCAAGTAATACTGACTGCATGTATTGTTGTTATTGTACCAATATACTATTTATTGAGTTATTATTGTATATGTTATTTTGTTATAATATTAAACCAAAGAAACACAAATATTCTTAAAATAGCCTAAAATTAGGCTTTAGACGTTGCATTCTTGCATACCGGACAAGGATATCAGTCATTTTACCGGGGGTAGATATTTGCATCTCACCCTAGGGTCGAGATAAAAAATTCACGCGCGCCAACATCCGGTATGCAGGAAAACATGCAAAACGCAAGTAGCTGGAGGCGTTAACGCACAACATGTCTCTGATATGCAAGAAAAAGAATCTATCATGGGTATTCGGTTCAGATAGGGAATTCCAAGCCTCGGTTCCGATAAAAACACTTATACCGAGGGTTGGACTTCCCTATCTTCACCGGATACCCATGAAAGATTCTTATAACCTCTTAACATAATACTGAAATGGATTGACTATTTAAAGCGAAACTTCAACATTTATGAATTTCGTGTCACAAAGCATACTTTGGTTAAAAGGTCTACTACACGACAGCATTGTCCTTTCTGTAATAAAAGTCGTATTTTTTTCGTAAAAACAACTTGAGATATATCTGAAATATTGCGTGGAATTAGGTGTATATAATAGTGTAGTATAGGCAATTTTTTGAGTATGCATTTATTTTACCTTTCAGTAGCATTTTAAGGTACACTCCCACATATAACATGCTTTAATTGAGCATAAGTGATTAAATCTGAATAGTATTCATCTAATACATCATATATCGCATGAACTATACAATAATATAAGAATTGAATTGAATTGAATGTTGTTTAACGGCTCATCAACACAGTAACGGTTATTTAGAGCCGCCCAGAGAGAGGGGGAGGATACATAGGAATCCGGGAACCTGCCCTACTCTTATTAACGAATAGATTCCTATGGTTCTTTAACGTGCTCGGAGGATAGACCGATACACGGGACCGCCCGGTTTACGTCCCCATCCGACGGACGAGGCTAAGGGAAAGTGCCCAAGAACACACCGACGAAACTCAGTGGCACCACGGAGGATTGAACCCTGTAACCTCCAATAATATAAGAGATTTGAAATTAGATTTGAGATAAAGACAAAACAGTTGTATTGTCTTGTTGTCACACTATCTATTAGAGTAAATATGCGAAATACAACGTCGTAAGTTCCGTTTGTATTATTTTAGCTTATTCAATGATGATTGTAAATCGCCTGGGGTAACACCCAACAAAACCATATCGTCTGCAAACATGTTTTACATGCCTTTTGAAGAAAACCAATTTCTTCGAATGAGTATACTGACAGGAAAAAGAAACGCAGGGTGCGTATTTCCGCTATATATTGCATATACTGCACACTTAATTCCATATATATTCAAGGAAATCCCAAGATGTTTTGTAAAAAAAAAAAGTGCAGTTAGTTAGAGAAAGGACACAACTGTGATGTTGTAGACGTTTTAATCACAGTACACGTTGTAACAAGAAATTCATAAATGCTGAAGTTCCTCTTTGAAAAATTGAGCCAGTTCAGTACTGTATTTAATGTTAAGTGATTGCAACATTTAAAGCCTAAGTTTGCTCACCTGCTTGAGCCAAATGCACATTCTGACGATAATGAAACTTTAAAGGGGTAACCATTGGTGTGTTCAGTGCTGTTTAAACCTTCTTTCTAAAAGGACAGGCATAATGTCGCCCTGTACCATTCGATTAGCAGTAGCATATTAAACATACAATATATAGCGGAAATACGCATCCTGCGTTTCTTTTTCCTTTCAGTATATATATTTCACAAATATAACACAGCAATAATTAAGATAAGGTTGTAAATATGTATTGTAGAACAATAAGCTATGTTCACGCGATATATATGAACGTATTGTGGATAGAAGCCACACCATGACGATATCTTTATGGAAATATACTGAAAATGGTTATTCAATTGCATATTTTCAATATTTACGCCTAATATTTTGTCGCCTGTTATTTTTACATCTATATTTCCACAATTAAGCATCAATCAGGTATCATTCATATGTGCACGTTTCTGTCTAGTTGTAATGAACATGACTTTGTGTTTTTCCCCAGTATTTAATCAAATACCATTATCTTTACACCATATTTGAAGGTGGTCTAACGAATATTGTACTTTTTTCTTCTAGATTGATTATATCTATTTGTACATCGTAAATTGTAGTGTCATCAGCATACACGTCTATATTACTAGACATATAGGTAGATCGTTTATAAATAATACAAATTATAGAGGCCCAAGTATGATCCCTTGTGAAACGCCACATGTTATATGTTTATGGTCTGATAGAGTACCAATTATATTTATCGTAACAATTTTACTGCGGTTCGTAAGGTATGACTGAAACATTGATATTATTTCATTAGTGCATTTGTAAAGCTTCCATTTTTTAAACAGTATATGATGTAATAAAACGTCGTCGTCACTAATTAACTCAATACTTTTCTTGTCTGGCTTTGCAATTACAGCACTAATATGTCCCACACTTGATAAATGGCTAACCTTATAAACACTTTAGTTTTAAGTAATTAACCTTTCATTTAAGGTGAGGATGGCACCTAGGAAAGTGTGTAGGATTGCTACGGCATGTGCCATATTGCACAACATTGCGCTCCTTTTGAGCGAACCAGACCTAGACGAAGAGGTAGATGACCAGGAAATACCGGAAGAGAACTACGCTGGACACAGACGTGACGGTCAGACCGTCCGGGATCACATCGTCAGCATGTTCTTTTCGTGAAGACATTCACTTAAGCGTGTATTTCAGTTTCAGTAACAATGCCATATGACGTGAAATAATTGTTATGAACATATTTTATTATATCTACACTTAGCTATTCATGTGAAATATGGGTTTCCGGGAAATAATTACAATTTTAACAATAAAATGTTTTGTTATGACTGTTCCCAGATGCTCATCACAGAATGTCCAACATTTAGGTATATACATATAGTTTTCTAAATATACAGCAGAAACTTGGTTCCTGAATTATAAGAAATAATTTTATTATAAGCCTTACCATTTATGTGTATTAATAAAACCACGAAATTATAGTGATACAAATAAGTTTAACAAGTAAATAATACAGATGTAGTACATTCCATTGAACTGATGTTAAGCTACATACTGCAGCGGTCGTGAACAAGGTAATTAACATACTAACAAAGTATATACAGGACATCTTTGCATGAAAATCCGATATCTGATTTGTATGCAATGTAGTACAAAGAAGGACCAATTTTAATTCAAAAAGTATTTAAAATATATTTTTTACATTTTCTGTGCAAATGGCATATTAAAATATAAGTCCTTCCCTATATATATATTCATAATAAAGGCTGTTTTTATGAGAAACAAAACAATGAACTGTATCTTTTACTGTGATAAGAAGGGAAGTGCAGCAAACAGATCTTGTGCTGTGAGTCTGTCATTAGTATCATCCATTTTCTGCAATAATTTTATTTGGAGCTCTAATTTCCTCATCTCTAAGGACTGTTTTGCAATCTCACCCTAAAAGTATCGCATCTGCACCACTGCCAGATCTTCTTGGGTGACTCTCTTGGTATTTTTTACCTCTGATTTACTGGAAAATAAATTGCATAGGTTGAGTATTGTTCGGATAACGATGACGATGCAATTGCAAAACATATCTTCATGAAACAAATGCACATTCATCTATGAGCGTTATACTCGGTTATTTACAAGGGCATTGATAATTGTACCACGCATAGTGAACAAATATTGTTTATGCAATATTAGACATTAGACATGATTATGTCCTAACTTTCGACATGCCACGTGCCAGTTAACCCCACTTCATTTATCGCTTTAATTTCGTAATAACCGCAGTCTTTCAGTACTTTTAGTACTTTGATTTATTTTGCTTTCAAATTTCGTACTGTCATTGAAGTTTATAAATGTTATTTTCTTTATAACTTTTCAATTTTTTCAAATGGAGTGACCCATACGTGGAATTTTTGTCAGCGTGTGGGCGGTGGTTAGTGTCGAGGATTTAAGATTTGGGGTGTGGGGGAAAGGTTGACTCTCTCTCTCCTCTCTCTCTCTCTTTCTCTCTCTCATATCACCGCGAGGAGCAGGGGAGGCGTCCGGACTTCCTCTCTATCTCTTCAACTACTTTTTTGCCAATCCCACTGGGAGCTCGATTTGTGAAGAAGTGTCGATTCTTACAGATGGCGGGAGGTGTACAGTACTGGTTTTACCCAGGAAAAATGGGTGGTCTGTATGTATTAAAAATGACGTAAAACATCATACCAAAACTTTTTTTTCTCATCTCTTGCACTCGCACCCCCACCCTCTTTGCTAGATGCGCTAATTAGACAGTGGGTTGTATTTATATGTTGACATTTATGACGTAGGTGTAGTCGTACTTACGCATGGAAAGGATTTCAAAGAAAAGTGGAGAAAAATAATACCATTAATACCTCACGTGGTCCTTCAGTTTCCACATACTCGATTGCCTGCTGCTGCTGCACGAAACACCTGAAGTCTCAGGTTCATCTGACATCTCTTCTTGCGGCTCTTCAGCAGATTCCTGGGGTAGATTGGCCATGTAATTCATGCCATCTGGAGAAAAAAAGTTCAAGGTATTCCACATCATAGACCTTAACTTTTAGGATCATAGTAAAAACGTGTGCAAAACAACGCTTAAACAGTATGGTCTGCCGTCATCGTTCACTATAATAATGCTCGACATAACAGATCCGCTAGTGCAAATGTGTATACTTTTAGAAACTATTCTTTACTCCCATGTACTAGAGTAATCGGAATAGTCTAATTCGAACTTTACCAGTTTTTTTTTATTGATTTAAGCGACACGATATCCCGGCTGTAATTTCAGTGAATTTGAAGTTGGGCATATTTGATCATATTTCACCGCAGTTTGCCAGTGAAAGGTACCATATTTTAAAAAAATAGTCAATTATAAGACACTTATACATGATAAAGTAGGGGTAAATATAATGTACATTTAATGACTTAGCTTTCTTAAGAGGGTATAGCTAAAAGTAAACAGCACATGGATGGGGAATCCCTTGTTTAGTTGTTACTAAAAATACATACTTTGTATACACTTCGACAGCAGACGACATACTATAAGATATTGAATAAACAAGATTATACTCTTTTTTTTTTGTACTAAAATTACTTATAAAAATAGAGTGTGCATTGTTTTTTAGGAATTACAGGGGGAAAAAATGATTTAAATGGAAAGTATGAGTGAATTAACATAACAGATCCATAAAAGTTTGTTCCTCACTCTTCCCCAGGGTGACAGACAACATTGTTAATGAAATTACATATTACCAAAATATTGTTCAGTATATCTTAAACACAACATGCACACATACCACACTCATCGCTGTCCATGCCACCAGTTATACCAGAAAACGAAGCACTGCCTCCCATCACCGACACAATCCGCTCATGCTGTGATGTCAGACAAAGTTTCTTCGGCCCACCACCTGTCATCCGTTGTTCCAATCTCTGCTCAGTCATTGCCTCCTTGGCCTCTCGTTTTAAATTTTGCCATTTGTTCGAACAATCTTGAGCCGTTCTTGTACAAACTCCAAGGGAAGACACCTCACTGGCAATATGCTCCCATATTTCATTTTTCAGTTTGTTAGTAACAGTAGTTGAAAATTTACTCGTCAACACTTTCAAGTTTTCGCCTTTTGTGACCTCTTCTTCCAGTTTCAAAACTTCTTCTTTGCTGAAATGTGGACTTCTTTTCCTTTTTTTTTTGACAATTGGCATCAGAAACATCCAGAGCAGCCATCTTGTTTATGTTGGAAGTGCAAAGTGAGAGAACTGCATTCTGGGAAAATGCTTAACAACACTATGTTAACGTTGGTGTTAAGTTTTAGCGCTGGCGTTAACATGGCTTTTTAATTTTTAACGCTGGTATTAATTTTTAACGTTAGTGTAACTTAACATTAGCGTTAAACTGTTTTGAACAACATATAATTAATGTAGCGTTTGCTTACGCTATGTTAAGGATTTTAGCGCTCCGTTAGCTTAACATAGCGTTACATTTAACGCCTCTTTGAACAACTGGCCCCAGAAGCCAACTACACACATCTCGCCGATAGCAGCGTGTCCTGTCAGCAGTAGCACAATGTGAATGACCTGACATATAGTTTTGTGTTTTGGTTAAGTTCGCCATTTCTCTACCATTTCAATGTTCCAAGAATATGATAGCCCGACACCCGGGGCTAGTCCAGTCTGGCCGGGCTAGTCTCTCTTTCATATATGGTTGTTCGTCTTGGGGCTAGTCTAAACAAACTCGGGACAATCAAACTTTTAAAAGTAAAATCCAGCAATGTATTTTATATAATTTTAAAACTAGTATCACACATTAGGAATACATAATGATATATGGTGTTGGATTGTGTTTACATGTACCACTGTATACACTGCATCGTCTGTAGATATTTAACAGTTCAGTATGTTGTACCATGTGTAAAGTAGTATACTTTGTTCTCAATAACCATCAAATAATATACTTTTGTCATCGTGATTATCTGAAACCGTACTAGTATGCTCCGCTTAAGTCGGAGCTAGCGGGTGTTTGGGGTGTTGCTTCACACTTTACCTCTCAAGAACAGACTCAATTGCGGCTTTTGAAATTGTTGACTTTATTTTAGTTTTGGATTATTATAGGTCCATATATCATATAATTTATGGTGTGGACGTGTAATAAAGCCATAACATCTATAAAGACCAATAGCATCACTCGATTGGGAAACATCTCGGTACGCAATAGGGATTGTTGAATCGATTTACGTAACTGTTGAAAATACCGGGTAACGGAAATCGACGAGGTTGTTCCGTTGTCGCACGGAAAATACCGAAGCACCGTACGGCCGTTATCATACGTAAGGTACAAAGTTATATATAATGAGCTGTGAACGTGTATCTGTGTATGATCAAATACTCGGTAATAACTAGATGTAATTAATCAATCAAGCAAATGCAGCAAAAGTTACCACGATCATATCAGTATATTAACTGTAACTGTAATGTCAAACACACGTCGTCTGAATCATTTCACCTCCAGTATGTATACGCATGTGTAGCGTGAGATGTGATGATTGCGTAAACACGTTATCACATATTACCTGACAGTTGAATAATTCCTTCAGGTATTGCGTTGTAAACATTCTCCTAGAGGTGATGATTGCGTAAACCCATTATCACATACCTGACATTTGAATAATTTCTCTCAGGTATTCCGTTGTAATCCTTTAACTTCTCAACTTCGAATCCCACTGGGACCTAAACTTCTCAGAAAGTGTCGATTTTTTACGGATTTATACAGTACTCGTTCTACCTAGGAAGCATGGGGTGGTCTGCCTCTACCAAACAACCACTCCACACCTCCCCACCCTCCCAACCCGTCATATATGACCTTAAACATTAGGAAACTCAGCGGAGTTTGAACTCGGAACGCCTACGATTGCATGCGAAGCGGGCTCTCTATCGATATCGCCATAAAAGCTAGCTATGAGCCTGCGGCGAGACAGCAGTAACGCGCTTACACACCTACTTATATAGCCCTGCTACCCTGCTACAGGTTATAGGGACACTGTCCGTAAGTAAGCAGATATTGAGCTTAACCAAATAACTGTCTGACTTTTATTCAGTGAAATGTATACATGAAAACATGAGGATAGACACTAAGTATGTAGGAATACATTCGTGAGCTTGAAAAATTTTTTTTTAATTATTATATGTAAATAAAGTGGGACGCACAATATTTACCTTTTCTGCGATCACGTGACTTCCATTAGTGCATTAGGTTTTCATCATAGTATGTATAGCGTAATATGTATAGCCCGCTTAGCTCAGTCGGGAGCGTTGTCGACCACTTTACGCTCACGCACACTATTTTTACTGCGAGTTCAAACGCACAAAGCGGATTTAATTTTGTTTGTACCGCGATTGAATTCCGTTAAACAATCTTGCTTTTAATTAGTAAATATTCAATAATGTTTAGTGTGTAATGTTTGCGAACATAATTATTGTGTGTTTTATAAGCTAAAAGTAACGGATAGTGTCCCTTTAAATTTACTAAAGTGCATTTATAGTTTCACTCCATATGGTCACTATAGATACATAATGATTCCCAATGTTTTATGGCCCCCATAAAGTGTGTTAGTGTGACGGCCGACACGTGTTTCATTGTAATAATATTATAGGTTATGAATATCACGTTCTTATTAAATGACGATAATTAGTACTAAATTAAGTTATGATATCTTGCAATTAATCCCAAATATAGAACCTATACGTCCTCTTCCGTATTGGCCTGATACTTTAAACTGACAATACAGCAATATCAGTTGCTGCTCTGAACACCGACTTGAAGTAACCGGATCCCTGTTGTTTTACTGAATCAATATACTCAGACTGGTATGATGGTATCAGTTTACACATTATAAAATAATCACAGATATAATGTATCATTATGTAAAGCATACCCTACTCTGAATGTGTTCTTTTCATCTCAAGCTCTGTTTCTCTTCATGGCCGAATATTCGATACTATCATAAATGTTAAAAGTGGAGACATTCCAAAAATTGACTTCAAACACGGACTCCAAAACTCACTCCAAGACTCCTATCCAAGACTCCACTCTAGCTTTTACCCCTTGTCGAATATACACAATGCACTTGAAGTATTATTTCCAGCACACTGCCTCGTTACAAGTAAAAGCCAGATGGGAAAACCAGCCAAGTACAACATATGAGCATGTGTGTGTAACAGATAGATAACGAGCAGTGCAAGTCTTTCTCCGCCAGTGATGATATGGAATAGTGATATGGATATTTGTGTCGGTCGGTCGATATATGCTACATATTAACGCGGCTTGTGGTTTATTATTTACATTAAAACACAACGTTTACATACCAATGATTTACTTATTTAGCTATACAGCAAAACAACAGGTAGACATTACCTTTGAAAAGTTTTCAAAAGTAAATACACACCACACGTAATACACACCGCACGTAATACACACCACACGTAATACACACCACACGTAATAAACACCACACGTAATACACACACGACGTAATACACACTACACGTAATACATACCCTGTAGGTATCTTTCTAATAAATAAGAGGTTTCCAAAAAGTTACAGTATTTTTGTTTCAGGCGAGTATATGTGGCAGTTATGTGTTTCCTATCTATCCACACCAACCATGCCAACATTTAATCCCAAGCAGTATGGCTTATCAGCTGTTCCACTCGTATCCATAGTTACCGAGTATGAATTCACAGGCAACTTCACCTTCGATTACTGTACAAGAAAAAGTCCGAGTTGAACGCACTTTCTGTGTATGCAGTACGAGGGAATTAATTAGGTTATGTCGATATTCACTCATAAAAGTTGCAATGGGAGATCTTAAGGGACACAGGGCAATTTTGATTTGTTTTCAAACTCGCGGCGTCCTGTTAGTTACATAACTGGCATCAATATTAATTATAAGAACAGTATAAAGCGAACTGGTTATGCATATTACTTGCTGTAGAAAATACAGCACCACATATTTAAACATATGGTAGAATAACGAAGAAAACTGAAAACTCAACATTTTATTTCATTATATTAAAAAAACTTGATTAATGAATATAGATCCTTATTTTAATGAATGACAGAAACTTCAAGATTGCCAAGTGTCTCTTTAGTGTGCAGGAAAGTAGATCGGTTTCGATGTTATTTGAAAGAATATTGTGAGTGTATTTCGAAGGTTAGTAAAGGCCGGACTTCTAATGCGTGATTTATGGTGCACTTGAGTGAACGTGCCGCGTACCAGTCTACTCGGTCTACCCTAATGTATAAGTCAAAATCGAGACCGATTACCGAAGGACGGTTACTGGAAAACGTGGTCTGATGTTTCATATTCCGAAACTGATGACAATTGACATACACATAACCGCACATACTAACGAATAACTAGTTGTGGCAATTGACATACACATAACCGCACATACTAACGAAAAACTAATTGTAACAATTGATATACACATAACCGCACGAACTAACGAATAACTAGTTGTGGCAATTGACATACACATAACCGCACATACTAACGTATAACTAGTTGTGGCAAATGACATACACATAACCGCACGTACTAACGAATAACTAGTTGTGGCAATTGACCTACACATAACCGCACATACTAACGAATAACTAGTTGTGGCAATTGACATACACATAACCGCACATACTAACGAATAACTAGTTGTGGCAATTGACATACACATAACCGCACATACTAACGAATAACTAGTTGTGGCAATTGACATACACATAACCGCACATACTAACGAATAACTAGTTGTGGCAAATGACATATACATAACCGCACATATTGACGAATAACTAGTTGTGGCAAGCGACATATACATAACCGCACAAACTGACGAATAACTAGTTGTGGCAAATGACATATACATAACCGCACATACTGACGAATAACTAGTTGTAGCAATTGACATACACATAACCGCACATAGTGACGAATAACTAGTTGTAGCAATTGACATACACATAACCGCAAATAGTAACGAATAACTAGTTGTGGCAATTCACATACACATAACCGCACATATTAACGAATATCTAGTTGTGGCAATTGAAATAAACATAACCTCACATACTAACGAATAACTATTTGTGGCAATTGACATACACATAACCGCACGTATTAACGAATAACTAGTTGTGGCAATTGACATAAACATAACCGCACATATTAACGAATAATTGGTTGTGGCAATTGGCATACACATAACCGCACAAACTAACGAATAACTAGTTGTGTCAATTGACATACACATAACCGCACATACTAACGAATAACTAGTTGTGGTAATTGACATACACATAACCGCACGTACTAACGAATAACTAGTTGTGGCAAATGACATACACATAATCGCACGTACTAACGAATAACTAGGTTTGGCAATTGACATAACACATAACCGCACATACTAACGAATAACTAGTTGTGTCAATTGACATACACATAACCGCACATACTAACGAATAACTAGTTGTGGCAATTGACATACACATAACCGCACATACTAACGAACAACTAGTTGCGGTTACACTGACATAAACATAAACGCACATACTAATGAATAACTAGTTGTGGCAATTGACATACACATAACCGCACATACTAACGAATAACTAGTTGTAGCAAATGACATACACATAACCGCACATACTAACGAATAACTAGTTGTGACACTTGATATACACATAACCGCACGAACTAACGAATAACTAGTTGTGGCAATTGACATACACATAACCGCACATACTAACGTATAACTAGTTGTGGCAAATGACATACACATAACCGCACGTACTAACGAATAACTAGTTGTGGCAATTGACCTACACATAACCGCACATACTAACGAATAACTAGTTGTGGCAATTGACATACACATAACCGCACATACTAACGAATAACTAGTTGTGGCAATTGACATACACATAACCGCACATACTAACGAATAACTAGTTGTGGCAATTGACATGCACATAACCGCACATACTAACGAATAACTAGTTGTGGCAAATGACATATACATAACCGCACATATTGACGAATAACTAGTTGTGGCAAGCGACATATACATAACCGCACAAACTGACGAATAACTAGTTGTGGCAAATGACATATACATAACCGCACATACTGACGAATAACTAGTTGTAGCAATTGACATACACATAACCGCACATAGTGACGAATAACTAGTTGTAGCAATTGACATACACATAACCGCAAATAGTAACGAATAACTAGTTGTGGCAATTCACATACACATAACCGCACATATTAACGAATATCTAGTTGTGGCAATTGAAATAAACATAACCTCACATACTAACGAATAACTATTTGTGGCAATTGACATACACATAACCGCACGTATTAACGAATAACTAGTTGTGGCAATTGACATAAACATAACCGCACATATTAACGAATAATTGGTTGTGGCAATTGGCATACACATAACCGCACAAACTAACGAATAACTAGTTGTGTCAATTGACATACACATAACCGCACGTACTAACGAATAACTAGTTGTGGCAAATGACATACACATAATCGCACGTACTAACGAATAACTAGGTTTGGCAATTGACATAACACATAACCGCACATACTAACGAATAACTAGTTGTGTCAATTGACATACACATAACCGCACATACTAACGAATAACTAGTTGTGGCAATTGACATACACATAACCGCACATACTAACGAACAACTAGTTGCGGTTACACTGACATAAACATAAACGCACATACTAATGAATAACTAGTTGTGGCAATTGACATACACATAACCGCACATACTAACGAATAACTAGTTGTAGCAAATGACATACACATAACCGCACATACTAACGAATAACTAGTTGTGACAATTGACAAACACATAACCGCACATACTAACGAATAACTAGTTGTGGCAATTGACATACAAATAAACGCACATACTAAATAATAACTAGTTGTGGCAATTGACATACACATAACCGTACATACTAACGAATAACTAGTTGTGGCAATTGACATACAAATAACCGCACATACTAAATAATAAGTAGTTGTGGCAATTGACATACACATAACCGCACATACTAACGAATAACTAGTTGTGGCAATTGCCATACACGTAACCGCACATACTTACGAATAACTAGTTGTGGCAATTGACATACACGTAACCGCACATACTAACGAATAACTCGTTGTGGCAATTGACATACACTTAATCGCACATACTAACTGGTTGTGGCAATTGACATACAAATAACCGCACAAACGAACGAATAACTAGTTGTGCCAATTGACATAAACATAACCGCACATACTAAAGAATAACTAGTTGTGGCAATTGACATACACATAACCGCACATACTGAAGAATAACTAGTTGTGGCAATTGACCTATACATAACCGCACATACTAACGAATAACTAGTTTAAACATATTTATTTTACATCGATTGCGAAACAAGTTCTTTCAACTTAGATTAATCACTCTCGATGGCTGCCTGGGTAGAACTTATACAAAGCAATGTGGATTAATTATCTTGGTCAAGGATAAATAAGTGGCCTCGGCGAGGATCGAACCTACGACCTCTCATTCTGGAGTTCGGCGCTCTACCACTGGACCACGCACTCCACATACAAATAACTAGTTGCGGTTACATTGACATAAACATAACCGCACATATTAACGAATAACTAGTTGTGGCAATTGACATACACATAACCGCACATACTAACGAACAACTAGTTAAGGTTACATCGACATAAACATAACCGCACATACTAATGAATAACTAGTTGCGATTAAATCGACATAAACATAACCGCACATACTAACAAATAACTAGTTGTGGCAATTGACATACATATATACGCACATACTAACGAATAACTAGTTGCTATTAGATTGACATAAACATAACCGCATATATTAACGAATAACTAGTTATGGCAATTGACATACACATAACTGCACATACTAACGAATAACCAGTGCGGTTACATCGAGTTAAACATGACCGCACGTACTAACCAATAACTAGTTGTGACAATTAAAATAAACATAACCGCAAATACTAAAGAATAACTAGTTGTGGCAATTGACATACACATAACCGCACATACTGACGAATGACTAGTTGCGGTTCCATCGAGATAAACATAACCGCACATATAAAACTAATAACTAGTTGTGATAATTGACATAAAAATAACCGCACATACATGTACTAACGAATAACTAGGTGCGACAATCGACATAAACAAAACCACACATACTAACGAACAACTATTTATGACAATCGATATAAACATAACTGCACATACTAACGAATAACTAGTTGTGACAATCGACATGAATATAACCACACATACTAACGAATAACTAGGTGCGGTTATATCGACATAAACTAACCGCACATACTAATGTGAAACCAGTTGAGGTTACAACGACATAAACATTACCGCACATACTAACGTGATACTAGTTGCGGTTACATCGACGTAAACATAACCGCACATACTAACGTGAAACTTGTTGCGGTGACATCGACATATCTATTTGTACATTCAAGCAGCGCTTTAATGCTTTATTTACAACCTAAGTTCATTAGCTCACGAAGAAAACAATGATTCCTCAATACTAGTAATTAAAACGAGGCGAGTAGGAGCGCACTTACATTCTTTGAACAATCTAGCTGAACTCTTAGGAGACGCCGCTAATTTATCAAAATCAGTATAGTTTAACAAAACAGAAATGAATATTACTGTAATTCACATATGTACAGTAGTTTGGACACATTATTATTCATGTTGATACGTCATGCTTTGAGTTCTGGTAGCACTGCAGTTAAGAACGTACTGTAAGTACTGCAGGATTCATGAATTATTACTATGTTTCCAAATATACCAACTACACCAACACATTAACTAATTAAAAAAACACACGATCAAACACTGCTATAGAAACTATTAATTAAAGAGATAGTATGTTTTCAGTTATCAGACCGGAAGCTTGTGAACCACTCGTATGTTTTCAGTTATCAGACCGGAAGCTTGTGAACCACGGAAATTTCCACTTTACATTTTACATATTAGTTTCCGAATAAGAAGAAAACTTGTATCCAGAGATAAGAAGGAAGCTCGTGACCAGCAGAGATAAGAAGTCCTATGATAAGAAGGAAGCTCGTGCCGAGAGATAAGAAGGAAGCTCGTGTCCTGAGATAAGAAGGAAGCTCGTGCCCAGAGATAAGAAGGAAGCTCGTGCCAAGAGATAAGAAGGAAGCTCGTGCCCAGAGATAAGAAGGAAGCTCGTGCCCCGAGATAAGAAGGAAGCTCGTATAAAGAGATAAGAAGGGAACTCGTGTCTAGAGATAAGAAGGGAACTCGTGTGTAAAGATAAGAAGGAAGATCGTGTCTAAAGTTCAGAAGGAAGCTCGTGCCCAGATATTGGAAGGAAGCTCGTGCCCAGAGATAAGAAGGAGGCTCGTGTCCTGAGATAAGAAGGAAGCTCGTGCCCAGAGATAGGAAGGAAGCTCGTGCCCAGAGATAAGAAGAAATCTCGTGCCCAGAGATAAGAAGGACGCTCGTGCCCGAGATAAGAAGGAAGCTCGTGTCTAGAGATAAAAAGGACTCTCGTGTCTAGAGATAAAAAAGAAGCTTATGTTCCGAGATAAGAAGGAAGATGTGCCCAGACATGTCCAGAGATAAGAAGGAAGCTCTTAACAGTTCATAACTTAGTTTACATACTTATATACCTATATTTGTTATCTTGACTATAGTCGCATTCAACAACACCACCGCTACATACTCTCTCAACCACCGGGCTCTCGCTCGTTCACAAGGCCACAGCCACAAACTGTCTCGACCACCGTGTTCCTGTTCGTTTTCAAGGTCAGTTTTATTGCAGAATGTGTTGTGATGGGTAGTGTTCAGTAAACACATAGACAACATCTTTATTCAGTGGTAGGTTTTGGTATTGGTAACCTGGGTGGGTGACTCTTTACACCAACTATCATAACTTAATGGTCAATAACATTGACAACTACCGTATTCATTTGTGAGAAAATGAGCTTAACGCATAAACGTAACCTTGACTAAACCTCACTAGACATTGGGAAATAGGTGAACATGTCAAGGTCATGTGCGCATTGAGATGCTGGACACATGCTACAACTTTGCAATGTTTTATTAATTTATGTACGTCTCATCACAATACACAACATTAGCGACAATACGTTATCTAAATACAATATAGTAGAACCAATCTTTGTCGAAATGGAGACAAATTATCAGCCAGGAAATGGGGGCAAACAATCAGCCAGGAAATTGGGGCAAACAACCAGCTGGGAAATAGGGGCAAACAATCAGCCATGAAAGTCCTGACGATATGCGTATATCCACCTCACTCCAGTTTTGTATAGCACGTTTTATTCTGAGGTAAATTATAGGAGGAGTTATTTGCACACGTTTGTATTTACTATATACCATATATATATATATATATATAAACAACATACTATTATACAGTACAACAAACTAGGATGAAATTAAAACTATCAAATAGGAAAGTCCCAACTATATGATCATGTCCTCCTCATGCCATAGCTGCATTACAGGTTTTATTTTAATAGGAAGGAAATTAAAGGAGGTTCTGCGCATAGAAGGAAGCTTTATCTAGACACAGTTATAATACATAGTCGACAAGGTGGATGAAAATTTATCGTACAGAAAAGCCCCGACAAAATGCGCATATCCGCCCTATGTCACAGCTGAATTTCAATCAGATGGAAACTACAGGAAAAGTTACGTTTACAAGAATGTATTCAATAAATACCGTATATAAGAAATAAACAAAAAAAGGGCAGAACTCAACGGTATCATCTGCAAAAAACACAGTCCCGACAATATTCGCACGCCCACCTCGTGCCAGAGCTTTCATCATCCAAGATGAGGTATCAGTAGATACAGGTATAGTAAGTTATTTTGAATGCATGGCTCCAGTATATCTAGACAATGAATACAATAAACAATGAACCAATACGGTAACCAGCAACAATGTTATTAGGGTCAAGATCCAGGTTGTTGGTTGTGTTGGTGCTTAGCCCATTAATTATGCACATTTAAAAGGTTTTAAAAATATGGCATAAAGCAGAGACTACATGTGAACTGCAAGTGAATAAAGCGAACAATTAATCTCTAACTCTACGGCATGCATGTTAAATATCATTGACTTAGGCGCCATGATTTGCTCTGGTTTGAAATTATTTTGTCACATTAATGGGTACATTATTTGCTACATTCGCTACACTTAAAATAGTTTCTCGCCTGTATGTATGCGTATGTGGTTGTTAAGACTGTCTGAACGGTTAAATACTTTGCCACAGATTTTACACGTAAATGGTGTCTCCCCTGTGTGCCTTCGCATGTGTATCTTTAGACTGCATGACTGGATAAACGTTTTGCTGCAGATACTGCACTTAAATGGTGTCTCACCTGTATGTATGCGCATGTGTCTTTTGAGATTACCTGGTCTTTTAAACACTTTACCGCACACGTTACACGTAAATGGTGTCTCGGCTGTATGTAGGCCAATGTGTATTTTAAGACTTTTTGAATTGGTAAATTCTTTGCTGCACACTATACACTTAAATGGTGTCTCGCCTGTATGTCTGCGCATGTGTTTTTTAAGATTGCCCGACTCGATACATCCTTTATTGCACACGCCACACTTAAATGGTGCCTCGCCTGTATGTAAGTGCATGTGTTTTTTAAGGGAGTCTGACATGATAAAACCTTTGCTGCACACGCCACACTTAAATGGTCTCTCGCCTGTATGTAAGTACATGTGTTTTTTAAGACTACCCGAGTCGAATAATACTTTATCGCACACGTTACACGTATGTGTTGTCGAGCCTGTATGCATGTTCATGTGTGTTTTAAACGAGTTTGACAGGATAAATTCTTTGTTGCACACTCTACTCTTAAATGGTGTCTGTTCTGTATATATATCCGTCCGTAAGGTCGTCTTAGTGTGGTATCTGAAACAAAACAAACAAATCAAAACAAATCGGACATTTATGTCAAGAAAATATGATAATGTTCGCTTACGAGATGAAAACGGCTGACTGAATCAGTGGCATTTATACAAGACGAAGTATGAACATAACACCATCCATATACATTTCGACTCACCTAAAAACACAGTATAATTTCTTTTTGATTATAAGATTATGTCCAGCAAAATGGAAACGGAACACATTTGTATTATAATAGTGACCTCAATATGGACCAGACCGGGGGACCGCCCAGTTGATAGTACTTGCCTCTGAGGATGTTTTGTATATTCCAATATTTCCGTCGTCCCCTCTCCCTGGGGCGCCTCTAAATAACCCAAGATAAGGTGTTGTTGTGTAAATAACCGACCATCTAGTTCCGTTAGATATGGGGAATCTACCAATCACATTTAATCTTAGTAAGTTAGCTTAGCACGTTTAATCACTATAGAAATCTATTCGAAAGTAAGTGTACGGCATGCTACCAGATTACTGTGTACATGTATGTGTATATGTATATGTGACTTTGAATAACACCTATGTATGTGTATATATGACTTTAAATAACACATAACGTGTGTTTGAGCATTTAAAGAGCATTCACTTGTATTAATATGTGAAACATACGCTTTCTACCAAACGTAACTCTGTCACCGACCTTGAGCCAAGTAACCTGAATACAGGGTTAAACGCCCCGTTAACAAATCATGTTATATTGGGACAGCAACCTCAGCGGGAGATGTGTCAAATGACGTTTCCCTTACAGATATAACTTCGACAGGGCGTGAACCCAAGCTGAGTGGAAAATTGTAGCTCCACTCTTACCCGTTAAAATGTTCATTGCCGTAAAGTGGTAAGTTTGAGAACATGTTCTGTAGAGATCATTGCGCCGCAACTTGAACTTGAAGTCGACAAAGTTAACCTGTCTTTGCTGTCATCATTTTTGAATGAAAGAAAATCAGATTATAAAGAATAATCGGTACAATTTCACAGCGGTCACTATAAATTCAGCTTTATATGAAAGGTTTAAACAATTTTAAAAGATCACTATTGCCAGAATTTAGGGAATAAACAGTTAACTGTGTTCATTATATTGCGGAAGAATATAGTGAATACTTCAGTATATCACTCTCCCGTCAAAACACTCAAAATGACACTATGATCCACGACTGTGATTCCCATATACTGGGGTTACAGTTTTGTCGTTCGTCTGTGCTAACCAGTTACCATCACTTTTCCTAATGGAATATTTGGAATATTATTTTATGTAGTGTTATCCCAAAAAAGTATATCCCCTACATTTAAAAAACAACAATAGTAATAATAATAATAATAATAATAATAACAGTAATATCAACAATAATAATAATAGCGAGCTCAGCTCGCGTCGCGAAGCGACGCGTGCGCAAGCGATCTCTACGGTAACGCAGTAGCAAATACTATGGGGAAAAAAACAGTGGTAAAAAAGTCAAAACACAGTTAACTCCCTTGTTAAGGGGAGGTCATGGCTATATTCGTTCCAAACGCAGTTAACTCCCATCTCTGTTTGGTATCCGGCCCACCTCCATTCGCGTTGGATCTAGTCCATCCAGTAGGCCGGTTACCAGACTTCATTGTAAATGTGACGTCATTACGTCTGGCAATTTATAAAATATGGGGATTTAGATTATTACCAGCTGAGAGTCAAGGTAACGGTATTTCTACCTAATCTTTAAAATCTACTGCAGTATCGATAATCTAAAATACAATGTTTAATGAAAACGCATCGCACTTTAGTGATATAGATAGATGTTACGGCAAAGTCGGTGGGTGGGGAAATTTTAACCACTGCAGTGCATTCTGCTGTTGGCAAGTTTCCAAGTAATGTGCGCGTTTTTATTTAGAACTCAGATGTTGAACGGTGCTTAAAGATTTAATTCTTTTTATTAAGTTCTGAAAAATGGTTTGGCGTAGGAACAGGGGTGGGGTGGGGGCCGAATAATCTGAGTGTGGGTGGGGTTGGGGGGGAGGGAGGAAGACTCAAGTGATCAGAGTATGTTAAAAGGGGCCTGGGCGGCAGAGTATGGCTCCCACTCCACCCACTGCCTCCCCGCACCCCACCCCCCCCCTCCCCCAACAAAAAATATAGTGTCCTGAAATTTTACAGTCTAGTGCCAAAAAAATGCATTTTAATTAAGAAATAATCTGATCTGTATCTGATGAATACGTAGTAGATCCCAATACTGGTATTTCACTACGAGGAAATAAAATATAATAAATACGTACCTGTGTTTTATCGGTGAATAAAATACAGTTAGGAGCTCGGATGGTTGCGTAGTAATTGAATCACGTGCGTTAGCACAGGTGATTTAATTACTCACATCGGAACGATTCTATTTGATTCTATTAAACACAACTTAATAATAACCCCATTGTTTACGCTATTGTGGGGGCACTATATATTATCGGTACTCAGGCTATGTTTACAGGCTTTTCCATTGGGCGCCCTCATATGCAAAGTTCTGCACGGTTCAATATGCTTAAATACACTAGTATCACGTGACAAACAATTAAGTCATTGCTTATGTCATATGATATAGCTTGCGCTGTATGACGTCAAACGTTCTTATCTTGTTCAAGAAGCTGATTAATGTTATATGTACTGATGCATATGATCATATGGGTTTATATCGTGTGTGTGAAAGGTTTGGGAGCATGGCAAGTTTGTTGTACCGTCAGGGCTTTTTTTCATAATTTTGGGAACATGACCCGTACCCCTGGAATTGGGAATTTTAGCGCGATCTTTAATAAAATTCGGAAAAATATAAAGTAAAGCCTTCCTTTCATAATTATATCTTTTAATACTGTTTTTGTACACCAAGATAAACAGAAGCATTTATTTAAGCTTTTGAACCCCAATCATTGGATTGGCACACTTAAAAACACTTTTTCTTTAAATTGGGAATTTTTTCCTCAAAATTGGGAAAAAAAGATATGTTTTGCCATTGGGAATATGACCGAATAACGGCTATAAAAACGGCCAAAAAAAAGCTCTGACCTTAATTAACATTTCATTAAAATTACTGTTGAGTTTGTCTTCGTGACGTATACATGTATTTACCAAGTGGAGTCATGTAACGTGGCGCTTCCAACAGATGAAATATACGCGGGGAATTAATGGAACAGCTGTATTTTATCATAGAATAACATACAGTGGTCTCTCTTCTTTGTGTATATGAAAGACTGCGCAGGTCATGTTAGAATTAATGTTAAAAATAGAAATAAACATGATAATCCAGCCAGGAGACAAGTCAGAAATTGCACTTGTACTCTGGTGAAAATGAGCAGATACACAAATATCATAAATATACACAACTAAATGCATATCGACTCGAATTAATTTATTGTTTAAAATAAAAATAATAATGCCATAAGAAACAAGACAGGAAAGAATACATACTTTAATAGAAATTTTCTAAGTTCAAGGCCTGAAAGTCAGATTAAAATATATCCATTGTAAAGAAATATAAAAAGATCGGACAGGGAAAGTAGCATTCAAGGAGGACAATCAACCACAAAACACAGACACAAACACGCAAACAGACAAACAAGAAGGCAAAACTAATAATAAATACAAACGTCATCACAAACACAAAACGGTTGACAATAGGGCTACCGCCTCGGAACGGTCAGTGGCAAAGTAGGCCACTGGGGGTTTAAACCGGTTATATGGTGCACCAAACCCCACACTTACCCTACTGTCATCCCATTAAAACAGGACAGTGTAAATAAAGAAATCCCCGCCATTATTTAATCTCTAACCAACAAGGCAGCATCAATAGACAATACAAGTAAAACACAAATATGCTCGTGTAAATATAATATAAAAAACCAGTAGCCTAGAAAGCCACAATGAAGGTACTCAGTGACTTGACAGAAGCCAGAGTAACAAGAGAATAAACCATTAAGGGCACGACAAGAAAGATCATAGATAAAGATCAAACGCCACCGTCCCAATGGGCTTTAGGTAGGCGTCATCATAGGGTCCACAGCCTGTCCGGTCATCGTACAATTAAAGAGGAAAGCATAGTGGCAAACTGTAAAAGGGTGTAAGTTTCAACCGATCAGCCCATCACTAGTAACTGGCAGATGAATGATATAATTTGGATCTTGATACCTCGTTTTTGCAGCTTATTAGCACAATTTTAAAAAAATTAAATACGTGTCTAATTTCGAATACTTTTAAGTTTATGGAGCTAATTGCTCAACATTTATGAATTCCATGTAACAAAGTATACTTTGATTAAAAGGTCTACAACATGACACAGTTGCCTTTCTGTAATTAGTTGTAGCCCCTTTTTATACGAAACACGTTGAGATATATCTGGGATATTACGTGGAATTAGGTGTGTATAATCGTGTAGTATAGGCAATTTTTTGATTATGCGTTTCTTTTTCCTTTCAGTTTAGTATATGCAGCAGACGAGTAAATTAAGTGACGTCACAGCGACAGAGGTAAATGACCATCGGTACATTCTTTTCCACAGCGTACGGTTATCGCTTGAGTTAATGAGCCATTTACATAATAATGCATATGTACGAACTGTGTTTTTTTATGAACATTTCAGCAGCCGTGAATTGTTCTAAACATGTACATTGCTGTTCATGTATGCCGTACTAATGAGCCATATGTTTTTTAGCCACTTGCTTAAGCCTTTCTATTTAACTTCTGTAGATCATATGCACATTAGAACTACTCTGTGCATCAAGCTGAAAAGCTGAAAAGGTTGGTAGTTGTTAGGTTTGCATTATAGTTAAAAAGGCTCCAAAATCGTCTGTACTAGATGCTCTACCGAACAAAAATCTTACGTGAAGCGTGCTAAAAACACAAAATAGAGTAACCCTTTTTGTATTCATTTACACCAACACCACAAATATCCGTGTTATTTTTTTTATTTTCTGTAATAAGAGTGTGTGATGTGAAATTTATTTCTCACTATAGCGTGTGATTATCGCAAGACGGGCAGTAATATTACACTATCTTTCACATTTTGCAATACTAAGTGTGTGGTGTGAGATATATTCAATACTACAGAGTGTGACTATCACAGCATTGAGTATGGTGTACGATCGAGGTCAAAACTATAAATGTAGGTTCACCTATACAAAAGTGTAGGTGCACCTATAAAAGTGTGATTTAATTTAAACGATATGTACATTAATAATTAATATCATCGTGTACGTATATGTTATATGATATTACCTTCCACTGTGATATTACTGTGATATTACTGTGTATAATATTGTGTTTATTTAAATATATTATGTAAATCTCCTACTCTGAACATGCTAAAGGAAATAAAAAAGTATGTAAGTACAGTATGTCCTTATGGTGAGAAGTTGAGCTGTAAACATACCATCAGGTTATGTAAATTAATTATTTAATTGCATATTCAGCCAGTGCATTACACCTGGGATAATAATATAAAGCCCTGATTACACAGATAAATGACCTCTGAGCTGCATAAAAATAATCAATAAGTAAGTGGACTTCAGAACCAACTTCAGCCACATGCAATGCCAGGTTACAGACAAACATATGCGCTATATGACGGTGTTAATAAGAATGATATTGAATATGGTAGACATTGCCCAGTACAAGACAAATCTCCCACACCACCGAGCAAAACCTCGAATAAATTGGCATGGATAAATTCACGATATCGAAATTCATTCCTGTATAATAGCTCATCAACGCACTATCTGGGATTATTGAGAGCCGCCACAGAGAGAGGGCACGGTTATATATGAAGCCGGGAGCTGTGTATGATAGGTCATCAACTCACTACCTGGGATTATTGAGAGCCGCCACAGAGAGAGGGGACGGTTATATAGGCAGCCGGGAGCTGTGTATAATAGCTCATCAACTCACTACCTGGGATTATTGAGAGCCGCATCAGAGAGAGGGGACGGAAACTAATGCACTGAAACTTCACACAATGTTTGTCTGTCTGTTTGTGTCTGTCCGTCCGTCCGACCGTCCAGCATGTTCGGATATTTTGTTTTTAGCTGTATGTTATTGCTTTTGACCTACATGTATATATAAGAAAATCTACATGCTTTGTTATTATGGACAGTTTTCCTTTAACTGTATGCTTAAAAACTTCATTCAAACAAAACATCCATCAGTTTTATCGATATGCTTGTTACAAGCAGACGATATTAATTACATCTAACATCATGTTACACTGAGCTATTACATAATAACAATTTGAGTATGCGAATTATTTTGTTTCAGAAACCGCATTACAACAACATAACAATTGCAAAGTCATCTTTAAATAAACATGGATACAAAGCAGTGGCCGTTCCAGTCGACTGAGTGCAGTACAGCATTTACCCAGTCAGGCAGTCTTACAAGACACGCGAGAATACATACAGGCGAGAAATCATATAAGTGTAGCATGTGCAGTAAAGGATATACCACGTCATACAATCTTAGCAGTCATATGCACATACATACAGGCGATACATCATATAAGTGTATCGTGTGCAGTAAAGGATTTACCACGTCAAGCAGTCTTACAAGACACAAGAGAATACATACAGGCGAGACACCATATAAGTGTAGTGTGTGCAGTAAAGGATTTACCGATTCAAGCAATCTTTACATTCATATGCACATACACACTGGGGATACAACCTTATAGGTGTAGTGCGTGAAGTAAAGGATTTACCACGTCAGGCAATCGTAACTGCCATATGCGCATACATAGGGTCGAGACACCATGTGCAGTAAAGGATTTATCCAGTCAAGCAATCTTAAAGTACACATTCGCACACATACAGGTAAGACACCATATAATTGTAGTGTGTGCAGTAAAGGAGTTACCACGTCATGTAAATTTTAGATCACACATGCGCATACATACAAGCGAAACGCCATACACGTTTAGCGTGTGCAATAAAGGATTTACCGAGTCCGGCAGTCGAAAAAGACATACGTCCATACATGCACTTGAGACCCCATTTGGAGTATAGCAAATTCAGCATGGAGTGATCTAAAAGGACATATACGCATAAATAAATCTCTAACTAATATTAATGATCCATCGTATATATGTAGCGTGTGAATCAAAGATTTCAGATTTAAATAAATCATATGATCTTGAACTACACATAAACAGGAGTAAAGAAAGATGTCACTCTCATTCCCGTCCAGACCACCGGACCAACAGGACCTGTCCAACTGCAGCTTACCAGGGAATGTCGACGCGTCCTGCAGAGGATCATCATGCTATAGCATAATAGAGCATTTTTAACACCGATTCAACGGTGAGGGTGTTACGATGCTGTGTTTTACGTTTTTAAAGTTTTAACTTTTTAATGTGAACGAGCCGTATTTTGCTACTGAACACATGGGTCTGACTTATCACCAAGGATGCCGACGTCGGACGTTGAAACAATCCTGCGGGATAACCACTGATCCTGTATTATGGCTAAGCTACTGGGTGAGTAGTTTGGTTGACGGCTACACGACAGGCGTTTATATCAGTAGTTTGGTTGACGGCTACACGACAGGCGTTTATATCGGATTAGCCATTACCAACAGAAACACGGACAGCACATCAACTCGAATTCCGGACATCACGTGCAAATCCGCCAACACGACTCCACGAGCGATGGGATTGACCTCCTGACAATTTCTAATCACCTATTACCTGATTGGCGGAGAGAATATAATCAACTTTCGAAACGGCAGTAGGATTGACCTATTTACCAACTTTGCTGTCATCCTATTGGCCGATGAACACTAATCTAATCGACTTTTCAATCTTCTCCAAACTATAAACGATGGATTTCTACACCAACCTACCACGAACTCAACACTTATTCTGCATCTTGTTATCTCCATTGTACTGATTGATGAATCGACATTAGACTAACGGCAGGCTAAAGCTTCTATTGAAGTGCTCGCCAAACTGCCAAATGGCGAGGGTAAAACAACTCTTGACGACGAGGTCAATCACACGAGCTTACATCTAGCAGAAACAGAAACACTTGTGAGGCGTGAAATAAATACAGTACAATGTAGGGTTGGTTTAGTGCGAGTTTTTACCGGAAATACAATAGTGTAGTGAAACTGTTGGTTACGATAGTGTAGACGGATAGACAGACGAAAAGCTATTGTTATAATAGATATGTGTATAGTAAAGAGAAGGACAGAATCATAGTGTTACACTTTCGTTTGTCCGGATTTTGTGAACACCGTTTTTACTATTACATCCGTAAATTTCTATCTGCCATCAGGTCAGATATACATTATTCTTCATTTCTGCAACATTGGCTTATATTAATATGCCCTACTGATTAAAAAAAAAGTCTTTATCAATTATCTTAATTCGCATATGTTATAAAGGTCTACACAAAAAAAAGTAGTGAATTGATTCTCATTGTGTTATGAATTGTAATGACTTGAAACAATGGTTTTCAACAACTGTAAACTGTACTCCGTTTGACGGTTTCGGTCGCGTGAACAAGTAACCTAGTGATATCATTCTGTGTTCCTTCATACAATCTGCAAATTTCGGTAAGTGATGCAGAATAACATAGTCAGAGCGTTTTTGTTTTGTTGTATTGGTGTGTTTCAGATGAACTGCAACATAACGAATTTAAGTCGTCTGTTCTGATTGCATGGACACTTTTTAAAGCTTTCAAGTCGATGTATAAACGTATACAACTGGGTAGCTACGCTTTTGTTAAGTACTAACAATTAGAGCAGCTTTCGATGTTCCTAATTATAAAACATTCCACCGAAAAATATTTTGACAATCATGTTTTACTAGCATTACCGATACAAATGTGTTTGAAAAGGAAGTTTTCGAGATCTTTAATGTTAATGTTGAATTACAGTTACTTGAATTCTAACCTATATTCAATTAAAAGTGAGGTAATTTAGGATTGTCCATTGACCAGACATCTGCTATAAAGGTCTCCAGCGTCTATGATTTATATTATTTCCTATCAATCTTGAAAAGTTTATATATACAAGCAGTCTTTGATTCGTGTTATGTGTTTTATCAGCACATTTCGTGTTTTCATATAAAAGGAGAGAAACTCTTTAAAGATGTACCAATTTAAACAATAAATAAATATTGTTATAATTTCCTTTCCTTTAGGCTTTTCTTGGACTGGGACTTTGACATTCAAAGAGTCAATTTGTATTAACTTAACCACAAGAGGCAATTTAGCTTTTTATATGCATTTATGACGCAATGATTGTACAATTATTGCACTAACTGTATTTTAAAGGGACGCACGGCAATCTTGAAGTGTTTGAAATGGGTGTCTCGATTTATATATCCAGTATCATTTTTACTTTTACCCTGGTTACGTTTAAATAAACCAAATTTTAAGTATTCACTATTTCGTCTTATTATACTACACGTTTTAATATATTATTGGTGCAATAATATCCAAAAATAATAATATGCAAAAACAAATTACTTAATACAATTCTTATAATTAACATTAATGATTGAACAAATGCAATTTGTGTTGAAAAACTAAAGGGACGCCGTAAGATTTTAAAAAATAAAGATTGTCATGTGTCCCTTTAAACCGATTAACAACATATTTATGACCCATTAATGTATTTTCAGTTTGGGTATTTAAATTATTATGAATATGATACCTTTGTCAAAGCTATAGCGTATGCTTAAGAATTAGTATGTATTATGTTTCATATATGTGATTCATTATTTCTAATAAATACCTACAAACAAGTATCTTCCTCTTTTTCTAAATAAGACTTGGTCATTGTGCAGCATTGTTGTCATTCTAGTAATTATGGATGTCGAGTTGTCCGCTGTCTGTTACATTTTGCCTCGTTGAGAGGATATTCCTTCGTTATTCATATGATATACTAAGATAGGTTGTTGATATCACTGCAAGCTCGGACATGTTCGTAAACCAGCTAGATCGGATTAGTAACGCCAGAGTTATGACCCTTGATATCTTAGACATGCTTTATATGTTGCTTTGTTAGATTTTAGCTACTATCATTTTGCATCTGATCTTTATATATATAGTTTATATTACTACCATATCATCCCTTATTTGCAAATATCTTTATCTTTATATGTTTACTTTAATTGTTAACTACTACTTCATTTCTTCATCTTTCATCAGTTTTTGCGCACAATATGACCTATTTATGTGTTGAAGTGCCGTACAATACCATTCATTGATTCTGATCTTTACACCAAGCATCTGTTTATATAACGTGATTTGCGTGGTTTTGGCCGCTCATGAATCGTATGAAATGTCAATGGAAAAGCCTTAGTCAAATGCGCCAAAATAATTTCACTTTCTTCACTTTGTCTCATAAATTAATAGTTTTACCTGAATGTAGGCTGGCTAAAAGCGATCATTTCTTTGGTATATACAGTTTTAAAGTGGATGTCGTACATCAACTACTTCAACCCTGAATAAGTAATGTGTGTTAGTATCATTTTCAATGTACATGTATAATGTATAGCTTTAGTCGCACTTTACTCTAAAAACCATTTACCACTGAACATGTTTAAGTCAGAACACACAAGTAAGCATGTTGTTTTAATATGGATTTTGTAGCTTTAAGTATTGTTAGGGGAGGATAGAGTGAGACGAATTATTTTGAGGATGCTGATACTTTTGCTAGTTGTATTGTTTCATTTATCTGAATCCACTTTTGAGAATATCAAAATGTCCACGGCTTGGTCTAGTGGTAGAGCGCCCGCCTCACAGGCGGAGGTCGTGTGTTCAATTCCCGACTGGGTCATACCAAATACTTTATAAACATGGTCATAGTAGCTTCTTTGCTTGATGTCCAGCATATAAAGGTTATTTCTATTGCTGGTAGGCCTAGTGTTAGTATAATGTGACATGGTGGAGTACGGCGTGATATTCCAAGAAACAGCACTATAACGTTGAGCATTGATCTTACTGCTACAAGCAGATACCGTCGTGATACACATATTAATGTTCCCCACCCACACCGGAGGGGGAAAGATGGTGGAGCTGTGAGCACATCCCGTGGGGTAGAGAGAAAGTAATTTTCCGGGGTAGGGAATTAAACAGATCCCGTACAACATTGGGATATTTTATTTTGATATAAACTTCAACCTCATAGGGAATTAATTATACATACATGTGCTTTCCCTTGGGATGGGAAATTAGACAACTAATTTGTTACAATTTCTCATTTCGCTCATTTGCCCGCCTCCCACCCCAACCCGGTAGGGAAAAAATATTGATAAATGCATGATAGGACTGAAATATTTGTTAAAAGTTTAACCCCAAGTCCCACACATATCCCCACCCATCCTCATTACACACAAATACATGTACATACATCTCTGTGAGAAAGTGTCGATTCTTACGAACGTGGGGGAGTGGAAGGGGAATACACTAATACTGGTTCTATCGAGGAAAAAGTTGGTGGTCAGCATCCACTTCTAAAGATCGACTGTCATAAATAGCCTAAAATGTGCTGAAATGACGTAAAACATCACTCAAACAAAAAACGTGCCCACATGGAGACTGTAAATAACCATGGGTTAATAAGCCGTAAAACAGTAGTTTAATACGCTCGGTTTACACAATAACACATGACAGATATGCATAGATTATTATTTTCGTCATTAAAACAAATTCCTAAACGTTTGTGTGTAAGTATCTTGCTTTTATCACACTTATGAAATTGTCTCACTGGTGCACCGCCTCTTGCCGCTTGATCTGGCTCTGCGATGGTCATCAGCCGTCTGTTTGCTTTGTGATTAACCCTCATGGCGGGACTGTATTAAAGCAACACGCGATAATCGTAAAGATTTGATCAAGCATTAAAACAAGCGTCACGATTTATTAACCCGGTGGGATCGACCGTCATTCTGAGTCTTACAGATTTATGAAATTATTTATCAGAGATGAGCTTTAATAAGATAGAAGCTCTTAAAATGAAGTTTCCGTATGTATAAACAAAATCAAAACGCCGTACAGTTAAGCAACACGCAGTACAGTTGTTTGATTTTTCGCGGAAATACGCCGTACAGAATAAGTGCAATTGTCCGTACACCAGCCTTTCAACATGAACGTGATTCGGGAGAATTTAGACAAACATAACGGTAAACAAGCCCAGACTAACATTAAGCTTCAAGCCCAGACTAACATTAAACTTCAAGCCCAGAATAAAATTAAACTTCAAGCCCAGACTAATATTAAGCTTCAATCCCAGACTAAAATTAAGCTTCAAGCCTAGACTAACATTAAACTTCAAGCCCAGACTAACATTAAACTTCAATCCCAGACTAAAATTAAACTTCAAGCCCAGACTAACATTAAGCTTCAAGCCCAGACTAACATTAAACTTCAAGCCCAGACTAACATTAAACTTCAAGCCCAGACTAATATTAACCTTCAAGCCCAGACTAAAATCAAGCCCAGACTAACATTAAACTTCAAGCCCAGACTAATATTAACCTTCAAGCCCAGACTAAAATTAAGCTTCAAGCCCAGACTAACATTAAACTTCAAATCCAGCTTAAAATTAAACTTCAAGCCCAGACTAAAATTAAACTTCAAGCCAAGACTAACATTTAACTTCAAGCCCAGACTAAAATTAAGCTTCAAACCCAGACTAACATTAAACTTCAAGCCCAGACTAACATTAAGCTTCAAGCACAGACTATTATTTAACTTCTAGCCCAGACTAAAATTAAACTTCAAACCCAGACTAACATTAAACTTCAAGCCCGGACTAACATTAAGCTTCAAGCCCAGACTAAAATTAAGCTTCAAGCCAAGATTAAAATTAAGCTTGAAGCCCAGACTAACATTAGGCTTCAAGCCTAGACTAACATTAAACTTCAAGCCCAGACTAAAATCAAGCCCAGACTAACATTAAACTTCAAGCCCAGACTAATATTAACCTTCAAGCCCAGACTAAAATTAAGCTTCAAGCCCGGACTAAAATTTAACTTCAAGCCCAGACTAACATTAAACTTCAAATCCAGCTTAAAATTAAACTTCAAGCCAAACTAAAATTAAACTTCAAGCCCAGACTAACATTAAGCTTCAAGCCCAGACTAAAATTAAATTTCAAGCCCAGACTAACATTAAGTTTCAAGTCAGACTAAAAACAAACTTCAAGCCAAGACTAACATTAAGCTTCAAGCCCAGACTAACATTAAGAGACTAACATTAAGCTTCAAGCCCAGACTAACATCAAGCTTCAAGCCCAGACTAAAATCAAGCTTCAAGACCAGACTAACATCAAACTTCAAGCCCAGACTAACATTAAGCTTCAAGCCCAGATTAAAATCAAGCTTCAAGCCCAGACTAACATTAAGCTTCAAGCCCAGATTAACATTAAGCTTCAAGCCCAGACTAAAATTAAGCTTCAAGCCTAGACTAACATTAAGCTTCAAGCCCAGACTAACATTAAGCTTCAAGCCCAGACTAACATTAAGCTTCAAGCCCAGACTAAAATTAAGCTTCAAGCCAAGATTAAAATTAAGCTTGAAGCCCAGACTAACATTAGGCTTCAAGCCTAGACTAACATTAAACTTCAAGCCCAGACTAACATTTAACTTCAAGCACAGACTAACATTAAACTTCAAGCCCAGAATAACATTAAACTTCAAGCCCACACTAAAATTAAGCTTCAAGCCCAGACTAACATTTAACTTCTAGCCCAGACTAACATTAAGCTTCAAGCCCAGACTAAAATTAAACTTCAAGCCCAGACTAACATTAAACTTCAAGCCCAGACTAATATTAAGCTTCTAGCCCAGACTAAAATTAAACTTCAAGCCCAGACTAACATTAAACTTCAAATCCAGCTTAAAATTCAACTTGAAGCCCAGACTAAAATTAAACTCAACCCCAGACTAACATTAAACTTCAAGCCCAGACTAACATTAAACTTAAAGCCCAGACTAAAATTAAACTTCAAGCCCAGACTAACATTAAGCTTCAAGCCCAGACTAACATTAAACTTCAAGCCCAGACTAACATTAAACTTCAAGCCCAGACTAATATTAAGCTTCAAGCCCCGACTAAAATTAAGCTTCGCTTAATACTTCAAATCCAGCTTAAAATTAAACTTCAAGCCCAGACTAAAATTAAACTTCAAGCCCAGACTAACATTTAACTTCAAGCCCAGACTAACATTAAACTTCAAACCCAGACTAACATTAAACTTCAAGCCCAGACTAACATTAAACTTCAAGCCCAGACAAATATTAAGCTTCAAGCCCAGACTAAAATTAAATTTCAAGCTCAGACTTACATTAAACTTCAAGTCAAGCTTAAAATTAAACTTCAAGCCCAGACTAACATTAAACTTCAAGCCCAGACTAACATTTAACTTCAAGCCCAGACTAATTTTAAGCTTCAAGCCCAGACTAAAATTAAACTTCAAGCCCAGACTAATATTAAGCTTCAAGCCCAGACTAACATTAAGCTTCAAGCCCAGACTAACATCAAACTTCAAGCCCGGACTAACATTAAGCTTCAAGCCCAGACTAACATTAAACTTCAAGCCCAGACTAACATTAAACTTCAAGCCCAGACTAACATTAAGCTTCAAGCCCAGACTATTGATTAACTTCTAGCCCAGACTAAAATTATAACTTCAAGCCCAGACTAACAATAAACTTCAAGCCCAGACTAATAGTAAGCTTCAAGCCCAGACTAAAATTAAACTTCAAGCCCAGACTAGCATTATACTTCAAATCCAGCTTAAAATTAAACTTCAAGCCCAGACTAATATTAAGCTTCAAGCCCAGACTAAAATTAAGCTTCAAGCCTAGACTAACATTAAACTTCAAGCCCAGACTAACATTAAACTTCAATCCCAGACTAAAATTAAACTTCAAGCCCAGACTAACATTAAGCTTCAAGCCCAGACTAACATTAAACTTCAAGCCCAGACTAACATTAAACTTCAAGCCCAGACTAATATTAACCTTCAAGCCCAGACTAAAATCAAGCCCAGACTAACATTAAACTTCAAGCCCAGACTAATATTAACCTTCAAGCCCAGACTAAAATTAAGCTTCAAGCCCAGACTAACATTAAACTTCAGATCCAGCTTAAAATTAAACTTCAAGCCCAGACTAAAATTAAACTTCAAGCCCAGACTAACATTTAACTTCAATCCCAGACTAACATTAAGCTTCAAACCCAGACTAACATTAAACTTCAAGCCCAGACTAACATTAAGCTTCAAGCACAGACTATTATTTAACTTCTAGCCCAGACTAAAATTAAACTTCAAACCCAGACTAACATTAAACTTCAAGCCCGGAATAATATTAAGCTTCAAGCCCGGACTAAAATTTAACTTCAAGCCCAGACTAACATTAAACTTCAAATCCAGCTTAAAATTAAACTTCAAGCCAAACTAAAATTAAACTTCAAGCCCAGACTAACATTAAGCTTCAAGCCCAGACTAAAATTAAACTTCAAGCCCAGACTAACATTAAGTTTCAAGTCAGACTAAAATCAAACTTCAAGCCCAGACTAACATTAAGCTTCAAGCCCAGACTAACATTAAGAGACTAACATTAAGCTTCAAGCCCAGACTAACATCAAGCTTCAAGCCCAGACTAAAATCAAGCTTCAAGACCAGACTAACATCAAACTTCAAGCCCAGACTAACATTAAGCTTCAAGCCCAGATTAAAATCAAGCTTCAAGCCCAGACTTACATTAAGCTTCAAGCCCAGATTACCATTAAGCTTCAAGCCCTGACTAAAATTAAGCTTCAAGCCCAGACTAAAATTAAGCTTCAAGCCTAGACTTACATTAAGCTTCAAGCCCAGACTAACATTAAGCTTCAAGCCCAGACTAACATTAAGCTTCAAGCCCAGACTAAAATTAAGCTTCAAGCCAAGATTAAAATTAAGCTTGAAGCCCAGACTAACATTAGGCTTCAAGCCTAGACTTACATTAAACTTCAAGCCCAGACTAACATTTAACTTCAAGCACAGACTAACATTAAACTTCAAGCCCAGAATAACATTAAACTTCAAGCCCAGACTAAAATTAAGCTTCAAGCCCAGACTAACATTTAACTTCTAGCCCAGACTAACATTAAGCTTCAAGCCCAGACTAAAATTAAACTTCAAGCCCAGACTAACATTAAACTTCAAGCCCAGACTAATATTAAGCTTCAAGCCCAGACTAAAATTAAACATCAAGCCCAGACTAACATTAAACTTCAAATCCAGCTTAAAATTAAACTTGAAGCCCAGGCTAAAATTAAACTCAAGCCCAGACTAACATTAAACTTCAAGCCCAGACTAACATTAAACTTAAAGCCCAGACTAAAATTAAACTTCAAGCCCAGACTAACATTAAGCTTCAAGCCCAGACTAACATTAAACTATAAAAAGCCCAGACTAACATTAAACTTCAAGCCTAGACTAATATTAAGCTTCAAGCCCCGACTAAAATTAAGCTTCAAGCCCAGACTAACATTAAACTTCAAATCCAGCTTAAAATTAAACTTCAAGCCCAGACTAAAATTAAACTTCAAGCCCAGACTAACATTTAACTTCAAGCCCAGACTAACATTAAACTTCAAACCCAGACTAACATTAAACTTCAAGCCCAGACTAACATTAAACTTCAAGCCCAGACTAATATTAAGCTTCAAGCCCAGACTAAAATTAAATTTCAAGCCCAGACTTACATTAAACTTCAAGTCAAGCTTAAAATTAAACTTCAAGCCCAGACTAACATTAAACTTCAAGCCCAGACTAACATTTAACTTCAAGCCCAGACTAATTTTAAGCTTCAAGCCCAGACTAAAATTAAACTTCAAGCCCAGACTAATATTAAGCTTCAAGCCCAGACTAACATTAAGCTTCAAGCCCAGACTAACATTAAACTTCAAGCCCGGACTAACATTAAGCTTCAAGCCCAGACTAACATTAAACTTCAAGCCCAGACTAACATTAAACTTCAAGCCCAGACTAACATTAAGCTTCAAGCCCAGACTATTGATTAACTTCTAGCCCAGACTAAAATTAAACTTCAAGCCCAGACTAACAATAAACTTCAAGCCCAGACTAATAGTAAGCTTCAAGCCCAGACTAAAATTAAACTTCAAGCCCAGACTAGCATTATACTTCAAATCCAGCTTAAAATTAAACTTCAAGCCCAGACTAATATTAAGCTTCAAGCCCAGACTAAAATTAAGCTTCAAGCCTAGACTAACATTAAACTTCAAGCCCAGACTAACATTAAACTTCAATCCCAGACTAAAATTAAACTTCAAGCCCAGACTAACATTAAGCTTCAAGCCCAGACTAACATTAAACTTCAAGCCCAGACTAACATTAAACTTCAAGCCCATACTAATATTAACCTTCAAGCCCAGACTAAAATCAAGCCCAGACTAACATTAAACTTCAAGCCCAGACTAATATTAACCTTCAAGCCCAGACTAAAATTAAGCTTCAAGCCCAGACTAACATTAAACTTCAAATCCAGCTTAAAATTAAACTTCAAGCCCAGACTAAAATTAAACTTCAAGCCCAGACTAACATTTAACTTCAAGCCCAGACTAACATTAAGCTTCAAACCCAGACTAACATTAAACTTCAAGCCCAGACTAACATTAAGCTTCAAACACAGACTATTATTTAACTTCTAGCCCAGACTAAAATTAAACTTCAAACCCAGACTAACATTAAACTTCAAGCCCGGACTAATATTAAGCTTCAAGCCCGGACTAAAATTTAACTTCAAGCCCAGACTAACATTAAACTTCAAATCCAGCTTAAAATTAAACTTCAAGCCAAACTAAAATTAAACTTCAAGCCCAGACTAACATTAAGCTTCAAGCCCAGACTAAAATTAAACTTCAAGCCCAGACTAACATTAAGTTTCAAGTCAGACTAAAATCAAACTTCAAGCCCAGACTAACATTAAGCTTCAAGCCCAGACTAACATTAAGAGACTAACATTAAGCTTCAAGCCCAGACTAACATCAAGCTTCAAGCCCAGACTAAAATCAAGCTTCAAGACCAGACTAACATCAAACTTCAAGCCCAGACTAACATTAAGCTTCAAGCCCAGATTAAAATCAAGCTTCAAGCCCAGACTGACATTAAGCTTCAAGCCCAGATTAACATTAAGCTTCAAGCCCTGACTAAAATTAAGCTTCAAGCCCAGACTAAAATTAAGCTTCAAGCCTAGACTAACATTAAGCTTCAAGCCCAGACTAACATTAAGCTTCAAGCCCAGACTAACATTAAGCTTCAAGCCCAGACTAAAATTAAGCTTCAAGCCAAGATTAAAATTAAGCTTGAAGCCCAGACTAACATTAGGCTTCAAGCCTAGACTTACATTAAACTTCAAGCCCAGACTAACATTTAACTTCAAGCACAGACTAACATTAAACTTCAAGCCCAGAATAACATTAAACTTCAAGCCCAGACTAAAATTAAGCTTCAAGCCCAGACTAACATTTAACTTCTAGCCCAGACTAACATTAAGCTTCAAGCCCAGACTAAAATTAAACTTCAAGCCCAGACTAACATTAAACTTCAAGCCCAGACTAATATTAAGCTTCAAGCCCAGACTAAAATTAAACATCAAGCCCAGACTAACATTAAACTTCAAATCCAGCTTAAAATTAAACTTGAAGCCCAGGCTAAAATTAACCTCAACCCCAGACTAACATTAAACTTCAAGCCCAGACTAACATTAAACTTAAAGCCCAGACTAAAATTAAACTTCAAGCCCAGACTAACATTAAGCTTCAAGCCCAGACTAACATTAAACTTCAAGCCCAGACTAATATTAAGCTTCAAGCCTCGACTAAAATTAAGCTTCAAGCCCAGACTAACATTAAACTTCAAATCCATCTTAAAATTAAACTTCAAGCCCAGACTAAAATTAAACTTCAAGCCCAGACTAACATTAAACTTCAAGCCCAGACTAACATTAAACTTCAAGCCCAGACTAACATTAAACTTCAAGCCCAGACTAACATTAAACTTCAAGCCCAGACTAATATTAAGCTTCAAGCCCAGACTAAAATTAAATTTCAAGCCCAGACTTACATTAAACTTCAAATCAAGCTTAAAATTAAACTTCAAGCCCAGGCTAACATTAAACTTCAAGCCCAGACTAACATTTAACTTCAATCCCAGACTAATTTTAAGCTTCAAGCCCAGACTAAAATTAAACTTCAAGCCCAGACTAATATTAAGCTTCAAGCCCAGACTAACATTAAGGTTCAAGCCCAGACTAACATTAAACTTCAAGCCCGGACTAACATTAAGCTTCAAGCCCAGACTAACATTAAACTTCAAGCCCAGACTAACATTAAACTTCAAGCCCAGACTAACATTAAGCTTCAAGCCCAGACTATTGATTAACTTCTAGCCCAGACTAAAATTAAACTTCAAGCCCAGACTAACAATAAACTTCAAGCCCAGACTAATAGTAAGCTTCAAGCCCAGACTAAAATTAAACTTCAAGCCCAGACTAGCATTATACTTCAAATCCAGCTTAAAATTAAACTTCAAGCCCAAACTAAAATTAAACTTCACGCCCAGACTAACATTAAGCTTCAAGCCCAGACTAAAATTAAACTTCAAGCCCAGACTAATATTAAGCTTCAAGCCCAGACTAAAATTAAACTTCAAGCCCAGACTAACATTAAACTTCAAATCCAGCTTAAAACTAAACTTCAAGCCAAGACTAACATTAAACTTCAAGCCCAGACTAACATTAAACTTCAAGCCCAGACTAATATTAAGCTTCAAGCCCAGACCAAAATTAAACTTCAAGCCCAGACTAACATTAAACGTCAAGCCCAGACTAATATTAAGCTTCAAGCCCAGACTAAAATTAAGCTTCAAACCCAGACTAACATTAAACTTCAAACCCAGACTAACATTAAACTTCAAATCCAGCTTAAAATTAAACTTCAACCCCAGACTAAAATTAAACTTCAAGCCCAGACTAACATTAAACTTCAAGCCCAGACTAACATTAAGTTTCAATCCCAGACTCAAAATCAAACTTCAAGCCCAGACTAACATTAAGCTTCAAACCCAGACTTACATTAACCTTCAAGCCCAGACTAACATTAAGCTTCAAGCCCAGACTAACATCAAGCTTCAAGCCCAGACTAAAATCAAGCTTCAAACCCAGACTAACATTAAACTTCAAGCCCAGACTAACATCAAGCTTCAAGCCCAGACTAAAATCAAGCTTCAAGCCCATATTAAAATTAAACTTCAAGCCCAGACTAACATTAAACTTCAAGCCCAGACTAACATTAAGCTTCAAGCCCAGACTAACATCAAGCTTCAAGCCCAGACTGACATCAAACTTCAAGCCCAGACTTACATTAAGCTTCAAGCCCAGATTAAAATTAAGGTTCAAGCCAAGACTAACATTAAGCTTCAAGCCCAGACTAACATTAAGCTTCAAGCCCAGACTAAAATTAAGCTTCAAGCCCAGACTAACATTAAGCTTCAAGCCCAGACTAAAATTAAGCTTCAAGCCCAGACTAACATTAAGCTTCAAACCCAGACTAACATTAAGCTTCAAGCCCAGTCTAACATTAAGCTTCAAGCCCAGATTAAAATTAAGCTTGAAGCCCAGACTAACATTAAGCTTCAAGCCCAGACTAACATTAAACTTCAAACCCAGACTAACATTAAACTTGAAGCCCAGACTAACATTAAGCTTCAAGCCCAGACTAACATTAACTTCTAGCCCAGACTATCATTAAGCTTCAAGCCCAGACTTAAATTAAACTTCAAGCCCAGACTAACATTAAACTTCAAGCCCAGACTAATATTAAGCTTCAAGCCCAGACTAAAATTAAGCTTCAAGCCCAGACTAACATTTAACTTCAAATACAGCTTAAAATTAAACTTCAAGCCCAGACTAACATTACACTTTAAGCCCAGACTAACATTAAACGTCAAGCCCAGACTAAAATTAAACTTCAAGCCCAGACTAATATTAAGCTTCAAGCCCAGACTAAAATTAAACTTCAAGCCCAGACTAACATTAAACTTCAAGCCCAGACTAACATTAAACTTCAAGCCCAGACTAATATTAAACTTCAAGCCCAGACTAAAATTAACATCAGGCCCAAACTAATATTAAGCTTTAAGCCCAGACTAAAATTAAACTTCAAGCCCAGACTAACATTAAACTTCAAGCCCAGACTAACTTTAAGCTTCAAGCCCAGACTATTATTTAACTTCTAGCCCAGACTAAAATTAAACTTCAAGCCCAGACTAACATTAAACTTCAAGCCCAGACTAATATTAAGCTTCAAGCCCAGACTAAAATTAAACTTCAAGCCCAGACTAACATTAAACTTCAAATCCAGCTTAAAATTAAACTTCAAGCCCAAACTAAAATTAAACTTCAAGCCCAGACTAACATTAAGCTTCAAGCCAAGACTAAAATTAAACTTCAAGCCCAGACTAACATTAAGCTTCAAGCCCAGACTAACATTAAACTTCAAGCCCAGACTAATATTAAGCTTCAAGCCCAGACTAAAATTAAACTTCAAGCCCAGACTAACATTAAACTTCAAGCCCAGACTAATATTAAGCTTCAAGCCCAGACTAAAATTAAGCTTAAAACCCAGACTAACATTATACTTCAAATCCAGCTTAAAATTAAACTTCAAGCCCAAACTAAAATTAAACTACACGCCCAGACTAACATTAAGCTTCAAGCCCAGACTAAAATTAAACTCAAGCCCAGATTAACATTAAACTTCAAATCCAGCTTATAATTAAACTTCAAGCCCAGACTGACATCAAACTTCAAGCCCAGACTTACATTAAGCTTCAAGCCCAGATTAAAATTAAGGTTCAAGCCAAGACTAACATTAAGCTTCAAGCCCAGACTAACATTAAGCTTCAAGCCCAGACTAAAATTAAGCTTCAAGCCCAGACTAACATTAAGCTTCAAGCCCAGACTAAAATTAAGCTTCAAGCCCAGACTAACATTAAGCTTCAAACCCAGACTAACATTAAGCTTCAAGCCCAGTCTAACATTAAGCTTCAACCCCAGACTAACATTAAGCTTCAAGCCCAGATTAAAATTAAGCTTGAAGCCCAGACTAACATTAAGCTTCAAGCCCAGACTAACATTAAACTTCAAACCCAGACTAACATTAAACTTGAAGCCCAGACTAACATTAAGCTTCAAGCCCAGACTAACATTTAACTTCTAGCCCAGACTATCATTAAGCTTCAAGCCCAGACTTAAATTAAACTTCAAGCCCAGACTAACATTAAACTTCAAGCCCAGACTAATATTAAGCTTCAAGCCCAGACTAAAATTAAGCTTCAAGCCCAGACTAACATTTAACTTCAAATACAGCTTAAAATTAAACTTCAAGCCCAGACTAACATTACACTTTAAGCCCAGACTAACATTAAACTTCAAGCCCAGACTAATATTAAACTTCAAGCCCAGACTAAAATAAACTTCAAGCCCAGACTAATATTAAGCTTCAAGCCCAGACTAAAATTAAACTTCAAGCCCAGACTAAGATTAAACTTCAAGCCCAGACTTACATTAAACTTCAAGCCCAGACTAATATTAAACTTCAAGCCCAGACTAAAATTAACTTCAAGCCCAAACTAATATTAAGCTTTAAGCCCAGACTAAAATTAAACTTCAAGCCCAGACTAACATTAAACTTCAAGCCCAGACTAACTTTAAGCTTCAAGCCCAGACTATTATTTAACTTCTAGCCCAGACTAAAATTAAACTTCAAGCCCAGACTAACATTAAACTTCAAGCCCAGACTAATATTAAGCTTCAAGCCCAGACTAAAATTAAACTTCAAGCCCAGACTAACATTAAACTTCAAATCCAGCTTAAAATTAAACTTCAAGCCCAAACTAAAATTAAACTTCAAGCCCAGACTAACATTAAGCTTCAAGCCAAGACTAAAATTAAACTTCAAGCCCAGACTAACATTAAGCTTCAAGCCCAGACTAACATTAAACTTCAAGCCCAGACTAACATTAAACTTCAAGCCCAGACTAATATTAAGCTTCAAGCCCAGACTAAAATTAAACTTCAAGCCCAGACTAACATTAAACTTCAAGCCCAGACTAATATTAAGCTTCAAGCCCAGACTAAAATTAAGCTTAAAACCCAGACTAACATTATACTTCAAATCCAGCTTAAAATTAAACTTCAAGCCCAAACTAAAATTAAACTACACGCCCAGACTAACATTAAGCTTCAAGCCCAGACTAAAATTAAACTCAAGCCCAGACTAACATTAAACTTCAAATCCAGCTTAAAATTAAACTTCAAGCCCAGACTAACATTAAACTTCAAGCCCAGACTAACATTCAACTTCAAGCCCAGACTAATATTAAGCTTCAAGCCCAGACTAAAATTAAAATTCAAGTCCAGACTAACATTCAACTTCAAATCCAGCTTAAAATTAAACTTCAAGCCCAGACTAAAATTAAACTTCAAGCCCAGACCAACATTAAATTTCAAGCCCAGACTAACATTAAACTTCAAGCCCAGACCAAAACTAAGCTTCAAGCCCAGACTAACATTAAGCTTCAAGCCCAGACTAACATTAAATTTCAAGCCCAGACTAACATTAAACTTCAAGCCCAGACTAACATTAAGCTTCAAGCCCAGACTAAAATTAAGCTTCATGCCCAGACTAACATTAAACTTCAAGCCCAGACAAACATTAAACTTCAAGCCCAGACTAACATTAAACTTCAAGCCCAGACTAACATTAAGCTTCAAGCCCAGACAAAAATTAAACTTTAAGCCCAGACTAACATTAAACTTCACGTCCAGACTAACATTAAACGTCAAGCCCAGACTAACATTAAACTTCAAGCCCAGACTAAAATTAAGCTTCAAGCCCAGACTAACATTAAACTTCAAGCCCAGACTAACATTAAACTTCAAGCCCAGACTAAAATTAAACTTCAAGCCCAGACAAAATTAAACTTCAAGCCCAGACTAGCATTAAACTTCAAGCCAAGACTAAAATTAAACTTGCGGATAAGACGTACGTGCTCCCGATTGAGCTACATGGGACTGTCATATGTAATGTAGTCTAGGCATAAAGTAATGAAAACAAAAATAATAAAATAAAAAAAACACTCGAAGAAAACACTTAAATATTGCGGCCCTAGCAATGTTTACAATTCTAACACGACCTGTGCAGTATTTCATAAACACAATGAAGAGAGACAACTGTATGTTATTTTACTGTCAAATACGTCTGTTCCATGAGTTCCCCGCGTATTTGTCATCCCTTGGAAGTGCCACGTTACATGACGTCACTTTTTAAACCGTTAACTTCACAGAACGAAAGTAAATAAACATTTTGATAAATATAATATTTTAATAACAACAAACGTGCCATGCTCCCAAACCTTCCCCCCCCCTCCCCCCCACCCCCACCCAACCCCACCCTCCCCCACATCCCGATACAAACCCATCATAATCAATACACATAACATTAATAGGCATCCGAATAAATGTATTTTATTCACCGATGAAATACAGGTACGTATTTATTATTTCTTAAACATTACATGTTCTTCTTTAAATTAATGAATGTATTACTAAATACTTTTTGGTCTATGCTCATGTTTCCATGTATACATTTCACTGAACATGAATAAAATACATTATTTGCTTATGCTCAATATATGCTTTACTTATGGACAGTGTCCCTTTAATAAACAACGGGTCTGTATATTAGACACGATTTAAACTTGCAAATTCAACAATTGCTTGTACAACCGTACTTAAATATACAAATACGAAGGTGACTAGAGTAGTTTATAACGTACTCATTGTACTGACTCATTTAAATTCAACGCATGACAAAAAAAAAGTCGTAATTCAAATGCGAACAATTAACGACATCCGCCCCATATTGAAAAGAGTGGCATTATATTACACGACCGCTAACATTGAATGAATACCTATCTGATTATCTATGTTCTAGACATGTGATTATTGTAATAATATCAACATGTCTCTTTAAACGGAAATATTTCATACGGAATTAGAAAATTATATTAAAAAAAAATACAATCATGTTATTTATCCATAATTAAAAGTAGTAAATAAGATGTTACGTTTGAGCTTTATGGACATAATCTAGTAGGGGCACACTAGCCAGGCAGTTTGATAACCATTATATATACTGACGGGGCACACTAGCCAGGCAGTTTGATAACCATTATATATACTGACGGGGCACACTAGCCAGGCAGTTTGATAAACATTATATATACTGACGGGGCACACTAGCCAGGCAGTTTGATAACCATTATATATACTGACGGGGCACACTAGCCAGGCAGTTTGATAAACATTATATATACTGACGGGGCACACTAGCCAGGCAGTTTGATAACCATTATATATACTGACGGGGCACACTAGCCAGGCAGTTTGATAAACATTATATATACTGACGGGGCACACTAGCCAGGCAGTTTGATAAACATTATATATACTGACCTAGACACAAGGGGCACACTAGCCAGGCAGTTTGATAACCATTATATATACTGACCTAGACACACCGTTGTGAGGCGTGAACAACGTGTGACACTCTTGTGTACTATACCAGTGTTAATATAAAGTTGGCCATATCAAATGTCAAAGCAATCGAGTTTTTTATTTGTTGTATTTAAATCGTCATATCGGTGCGCCATTATGTTTTTGTGAAAACTTATGTGTGATATTGAACTTGAAGAAGAGAGGCCGTAAAAATTATTTCAAGCATATCAATTGAGAGATAAACGAGTGAACATGGTTGAATTAATGAATGACTGGTTTTAGGGAATGGGCAATTTATTTACACTATCCTATTTACATTTTTTAAAATTAAGTAGACTATATACTACAATTAGAACCTAGGATTGTATAGCATATCAACAGTGGTACTGTATAATACGATGCATATTCTAACGAACTTGACAAAATTCTGAGATCGGATTGGTTGATGTTCAAAAATGTGCATCTATTAAACAGCACATATCCTGTCGCAAACCCAATCATGTGACGTCAAACCGTGAACAAAGCGACGTCTTTTAGTTTATTTCAATGTCAGTAAAACTGTCACAACAATGAAATGAGTTTGAAACGGATTAACTAGTATTGAAATGTTGACCTTTGTGACTGTACATCTGTCGGTTAACGGTCGAAAATCATGTTTAACGGCTCCCCTTACGAGACGTCATTAAACAAAATGTATGACCATTAAACCACTGATATATCATCGCAGAATTTCAAATTTCAATACCGTTAACCATATAGCCATTACCGTTAACCATATAGCCATTACCGTTAACCATATAACCATTACCGTTAACAATATAGCCATTTCAGTTAACCATATAGCCAATACCGTTAACCATATAACCATTACCGTTAACCATATAACCATTACCGTTAACCATATTACCATTACCGTTAACCATATAGCCATAACCGTTAACCATATAGCCATTACAGTTAATCATATAGCCATTACAGTTAACCATATAATCATTACCGTTAACCATTAACCATTACCGTTAACCATATAGCGATAACCGTTAACCATATAACCGTTACAGTTAACCATATAGCGATAACCGTTAACCATATATCCATTACCGTTAACCATATATCCATAACCGTTAACCATATAACCATTATCGTTAACCATATAGCCATAACCGTTAACCATATAGTCATTACAGTTAACCATATAGCCATTACCGTTAACCATATAGCCATTACAGTTAACCATATAGCCATTACCGTTAACCATATAGCCATTACCGTTAACCATATAGCCATTACCGTTAACCATATAGCCATTACAGTAAACCATATAGCCATTACAGTTAACCATATAGCCATTACCGTTAACCATATAGCCATGGTATAACTATCACCAACAAAATGCATTTGTCTTAACAAATGAATAGCAGTTTGCTGACAAACATCCAAATAGGATGGTCTTTAACAAATCACAACGAGCGGTCAGCAACAAATGCGGTCTGAAACAGGTCCCCTAGAAACATAACGGCACAAACTATTGAAGTGTCAAATGACCGCAACGTGCTCCCTATGATATAACAATATGGATATGCCCGTAAAAGATATCCAACATATCCAAAATGAATGGATTAAGCTATACCGATCTGACAGACTTAGGTCCTATCGTAAAGGAGGAGCAATGTTTCAATGGCTGAAGATTCCAATCCCGGGAATACTCTCTAAAAGAATAATGACGTAAGTAATGTGTTTAGATGGACGATGTCCTAAGAAATATGTAGTGTTGATGAGGTCTTAAATAAATTATTTGTATGTACAAAGTCCTAAATAAAATGTGTACTTTGATTGGGCCCTACGGACATGCATTATGTACGCACTTATTCATTATAATTACTAATTTATAGGGTTGGAAAACTTCGTCAAGCATACACATATTACACATTTATTTCTCGATTTGTTTTGGTCGAGTATGTACACATGCAGTTAATTGCATAGGTATGTCCCTTTTTTGAATTTCCTAACAAAGTAAATTGTAACAAAAAGCAATATTCTATAACATAGCAAGTGCATGTGTATTGCACTCAAAAGCAGCATTTAATTAACGGTTGATTTAGAATACGGAATCACGGTATGCTCGTTATTCATACCGTAGCTTTATAAAAGAAGTAAAATGGTGTTTGCTAGTTAGATACATAAATACATATTTAGTATACGTTAAACAATTGTATTTATTTATATAATTACTTTTGAAATCATTGCCATACATCGTATTCTAATTATTTACGTGTATACTGAATTTGTATATATGCCTTTATATAACATGTTCTGTTCTGTTCTGTGTTCTGTTCTACTAATTAGAACACATGTTCTTGCAACATATACAGTATAATTTAGCATTTATTAACAACCCGTATATTGCTTGGTTAAAATTTAGTTTATGTAGGTTACAACACAAAGGGCAGTACATTGGTTGAGTAAATACACACAAAACTGCGAATAACAGTGTACCCCACTATATAATTAAAGCAATTGATCACAGAGGACGAGCCCGGATCATACACAGCTTAGAAGGAAAGATAAGTTGAACATCGTTGTTAAAACGTGTCATATTTAAATAAACTCAGGTTTTGGATATACAAGTTTCTTCAAGGTGAGTGTAATTAATTAATTATATACTGATTCTACATCGGAGACAGTCTTTGCCGTTCTCAAGTTGATAATATGGGACTCTTTAAGTTTGTTTATTTGTATGATGTGTTACGTCATTATATCACGGTCGATATTTTGTGGTCGAGGCAGACCACCCCCTTTTCCTGGATAGAACCGGTACTTTACACCTCCCGCCATCCTCAAGAATCGACATTTCCTCACTTACAAGTCAAATAATCGGGAAACTATTTTAAGAAAGAACCCGAGCATAGATGTTTACTGAAGGTGGGGGAACATATATGATGAATGTATAGTAAACTATATAAACGAATATTAACATTACTTGTTTTCTATATTTGTTCTCGAACCTTTTTTAAATCCGGCGACATGCACAGTTTATATTTTAGAGAAGTTTTCACAGAAATTATTTAGCAGATATTGTTGTAGATGATATTTAGTGTTAAGAGTAAAATGCAACAAGAAAGGAAGCAAAACCAGCACACAAAAATATGATTAACAAATTTATTTGCATAAAATATTCACTTACAGAATATATAAATCCAGCTTTTCATTAATATCCAATTAAGTCCAAATAAAAGTATCCAATGTTCCTTTAATTCACATTAGCACATTACGTGGTCCGAGTATGAAGGTGCATACCCCATCCAACGCCTTCTCCAAGAAGCGAAAACGGGGTTGGCTGGGGTATGAAATAAAACCTTAATTTCGGCTTAAAAAGTAATTTCAAACATGTTTTCGCATATCTTCAGTAAACAATGTGTTTAAAGTGTATTATTGTAGAAATATCCGTTATTAAATCCATATATATATAAGCTTTCCCATCACTTAATTGAATTAAAGCGGTACCACGTAATGAAGTATCTCTCTAATCAAAAACAAAAATGGTCTCTTTAATCCAAAACAGAAAATGCCACTTTAATCCAAAGCAATTAATGTCTCATTCTGTCTAAATTTCAAATATTTCCAGTTTAGTCCAAACATCTAATTCCACTGTTATTATGAATGAGCACAATAATAAGGAAATCCTCTCACAAATATATTTTTATAAAAGCATCCAAATCTAGATTAACTTTAATAAATAATACTGAAACTGATCTAAATAGAATTCCCAGAGTTTGTTTATATACTGGCACAGACTGTTTCTAAAGGCTTTCCCACTAAAACCGTCCTGTAAAACTGGTACAAATTTCATCATAAATGAATTTGCATAACATAGTCCAATTAGAACAGTCCATATTTCATCATAAATAAATTTGCATAAATGATGTGCATACATTGTAAACATGCTTACATCAGTACATTTTTACTTTCTTCAAGGCCAAATCTATAATATACACGCAGCAATGCATGTACACTCTGAGACACTTGCAACAATACGTGTAAATATTCAGGTAACATTAGAAATAATAATAATAATAATAATAATATCTTTATTTCAAATTGATAACATATTTGGCAACAAGCCATTCTAACATATGGGATGTATTTACAGTAGATACAAACATGATTAAAACAATGGTGTACAAAATGAATAACAAACACTTCTAAAAATGTAGTATTTGAGATACATTGATTAAGACTGCTTCAGCCTTTATGTGATGTGTATACATATAAACGAATAATGTTTAAAATTCTTCAACTGCACATGCTTTTAATATAAAAATATTAACATTTTAAGAATTACATTTTACAATTGTAAGTATTACGTACATATTGTCGAGTAAGTGAACATTGTACACACACGTGCATATACTGAGATTGACGTAGGCAATACATTAGTAATAGAAGACACATATAAAGCAACAAAAATACATCTTGATCCATATTCCACATATAGGCACCCAAACTGTACAGTAGGTCCCCTTATCATGAAAATGTATGTGTTTTCGTCAAAAATGGACCATATGATGTTAGACTGGCTATAGTAGCCAAATATGTAATCCTCTTGAAATAAAGATATGTTATTATTATTATTATTATTATTATTATCAAGTTGTCAAATTGCATATACAACAAATCATTTAAACAGAACAATAAATACTGTGTAAGATGATTGTAACAATTAAACATAATGGTATATTGATTAAATATACAATTAATCTTCCCTCTTTCCAAACATGATACATTATGGTTAATTATATCAATACATTTACCTGTGTTCCCACTTACGAACACAGGACGGTTAATTATATCAATACATTTACCTGTGTTCCCACTTACGAACACAGGACGGTTAATTATATCAATACATTTACCTGTGTTCCCACTTATGAACACAGGACGGTTAATTATATCAATACATTAACCTGTGTTCCCACTTACGAAAACAGGACGGTTAATTATATCAATACATTTACCTGTGTTCTCACTTACGAAAACAGGACGGTTAATTATATCAATACATTTACCTGTGTTCCCACTTACGAACACAGGACGGTTAATTATATGAATAATGTCCTCTTATTACCATAAACAATACATTATGTTTCCCATATACGATACATTATGGTTAGCTATATAAATATTTCTACAATTTTCTCATTTATGAACTGTATGTGTAGCTATATCAATAAATTTACCCTCTTTCCCATATACGGTGCATTATGATTGCTATATCAATATATACATGTATCAATAAACCTCCCCTCGTTCTCATATTCGAAACGTTATGGTTAATCATAGTTCCCATATGCGATACATTATGGTTAACTATACATGTATCAATAAAACTCGCGTCATTCCATTATACGATACAATTTGGTTAGCTGTATCGATCATTTTCTCCTCGATTTCATATAGGCCGAGTTGTTAACGACTTTGCGTTGTAAACTTTCTCACATCTCACCGCTGCGGGTGCGAATCTCACCGTGAGCTCGACTTGTAAGTGAGGAAGTGTCGATTCTTTCGGATGGCGGGAGGTGTACAGTACTGGTTCTACCCAGGAAAAGTGGGTTGTCTGCCTCCAACACAAAAAAAAATGTAAAGAAAAAAAGACCGTCATAATATAACCTGACATAAGTGGAAAATGACGTATTATACCAGAATACAAACACCGTTCACATATACGATACGTTTTGCTTAACTGTATCAAAAAATCTCACCTCGTTCCCATATGCGATACATTATTGTTAACTATATCAACAAATCTGCCCTCGTTCACATATACTTTACGTTATGGTTAACTATATGATTAAGTCTTACCTCTTTCCCATATATAAGATACATTATGGTTAGCTATATCAATAAGTCAACCTCTTTCCCATATACGATACATTATGGTTAGCTATATCAAATATTTCGTATCAATAAGTATCCCTTCAATACGATACGCTATGGTAAGGTATATCAATACACCTCTCATTTTCAAATATACGATACATTATGATTCCCATATACGATACATTATGGTTCCCATATACGATGCATTATGGGTCCTATATACGATGCATTATGGTTTCCATATACGATGCATTATGATTCCAATATACGATGCATTATGGTTCCCATATACGATGCATTATGATTCACATATACGATACATTATGGTTCCCATATACGATACATTATGGTTCCCATATACGATACATTATGGTTCCCATATACGAAACATGCTGAAAAATGAGATTAAATACAATTGTACACGCTTAAGAAAATATAAGCACTCGTGTTTTGTTTTGCTGAAGTGCTGAAAGAAATTTGAACAACAGGACATTAATATGGGTAATATTCGTCATGCTGTTTTAATGAGGAGGATGTTTTATTGTTATACCATTGCGTATGTTTGTTATGGCTATATTCACATTACCTTATAATTTGCATCGCGCATATCGTGTGTCGTTTTTAATTACCTCAATGCAGGATTATAATATGAAGATTTAATTAAATTGTTCAGTTCATAGACAGGATTTTACTTACTTGAATGCAAATTGTAAACATTTCCGAATGCTCAAACTTGTTTATCTATTTGTTATGCCAGTTGGTTATCCACTGAAGGATATTGGAAAATATAGTTAGTATATATATATGTCATGATATTACAAACTGTTTACCCAGTTTGTGTTTAGCTCAAATGATACGATAAATTAGAGATCGCTGTTCGTCGGACGTCCGTCAACTTTGCTTTATTCGAGTTTTTTTAAGAAACTACTTTCCCGCTATTAAATTCATTCACATGGATTCTTAGATTACTGGCTTTCCTTCTACATGGATTCTTAGATTACTGGCTTTCCTTTTACATGGATTCTTAGATTACTGGCTTTCCTTCTACATGGATTCTTAGATTACTGCCTTTCCTTCTACATGGATTCTTAAATTACTGGCTTTCCTTCTCGTGGTCTTGCTGTAACGTAACAAAAAATAATCGAAACACTAAAACCATTTCTTCGACAGTTTTCTTTATTATTGATCGACAACCCCGGGAGTATTAATAAATACCGAAAAGGTGATCCCTTGGAAGCAACAAACACAAATAATGGAGAAAAGTAACATATTTGGTTTTATTGGGTCTATTCATGAGAGGTAATTATAAGATGTAACACCTCTCACGCCTCCTTTCTAGCACTTAAGTTTGTTCAAATTAAATGCATCTGCGCATTTTAAATTAGGTTTATGTTTTTTTTGAATTTGAACTCAAATCAATCATTATAGGTAGGTCAGTCCTTCAATATATACAGGTAGTTAAATCAGCCCTTCAGTATATACAGGTAGGAAAGTCAGACCTTCAATAAGTACAGGAAGGTAAAGCAGACATTCAATACATATATATATGTGAGTCAGCCGTTCAATAGATACAGATAGGTAAGTCAGACCTTCAATAAATGCAGGTAGGTAAGTCAGACCGTCAGTAGATATAGATAGGAAAGTCAGACCATAAAGTACAGGAAGGTAAAGCAGACATTCAATACATATGTATATGTGAGTCAGCCGTTCAATAGATACAGATAGGTAAGTCAGACCTTCAATAAATGCAGGTAGGTAAGTCAGACCGTCAGTAGATATAGATAGGAAAGTAAAGCCTTCAGTAGATACAAATAGGTAAGTCAGACCTACAGTATATGGAGATAGGTAAATCAAACCTACACTAGTTACAAATAAGAAAGTCAGCCCTTCAATAGATACATATATGAAAGTCAGACCTTCAATAGATAAAAGGTAGGTAAGTCAGACCTTCAGGATTTACAGATAATTAAATCTGACATTCAATAGATACAGGAAGGTAAAGCAGACCTTCAGTAGATACAGATAAGTAAGTCTGCCCTTCAATATATACAGGTAGGAATGTCAGACATTCAGTATATACATATAAGTAAGTATGACATGCAATAGATACAGGTAGGTAAGTCAGACCTTCAGGATTTACAGATAGTTAAATCTGACCTCCAATAGATACAGGAAGGTAAAGCAGACCTTCAATACATACATAGATGAAAGTCAGCCCTTCAATAGATACCGGTAGGTAATTCAGACACTCATTACATACAGATAAGTAAGTCTGCCCTTCAATAGATACAGATAGGTAAGTCAGACATTCAGTATATACATATAAGTAAGTCTGACATTCAATAGATACAGGAAGGTAAGGCAAACCTTCATTACATACATAAAGGTAAGTCAGCCCTTTAATAGATACAGGTATAAAAGTCAGGCCTTCAGTATATACAGGTAGGTAAATCAGAACTTCAGTAGACACATATAGGTAAGTCAGACCGTCAGTAGATACATATAGGTAAGTCAGACATTCAGTAGATACATATAGGTAAGTCACGGGTAAGTCAGGCTTTCAGTAGATACAGATAGGAATATCAGACCTTCACCAAATGCATTAAGGTTAGTCAGACATTCAATAGATACAGATATAAACTGATCAGTCAATATACTGCACATAAATAGGGACGATTCTATATACGTTGTTTTAAGAGGGAGTTTACTGAAAAGTTGAACAAAGTTCATAATTTCATCTATATAATTAATAAATTAATAATGAGAGGGATAGCGCTTAACTAGTTTATGTCGACGCCCTGCTCATATGATCTTTAACAAGGGATACACGACACACATGTCAGTATTTCTGTGTGCAGTAAACCTAAAAGGGACAAACGGTATCCTCGATTTGTTTTAAAAACTCACGGCGTCCCGTTTGTTTTACAACATAACTGAGGGTACCAACCCCCCGCCCCCTGGCATCTGGAGTACTGGCTTTTTTTGGGCCTGGCATCTGGAATACTCCCTAACAGAGGGTTGGCATCTGGAATACTATTTGAACCATGCGATTCCCAGGGCCCGCAGGGCCCGAGCTCTCTAGTGGGGTCCGGGGGGCATGCCCCCGACCGGAAAATTTTGAAACCTAGGTGCTCTGAAATGGCATTTCCACCAATCTGAGACATAAATTAGCATTTTTTTAATTTTTTGGATGGAAAAAAATGTTTTTTGAGAAAAATACGGCGTACGCGTATGAAAAACTGCGATGTCGGCGTACGGCGTACCACAACCCGGCGTACGGAATACTGGCTCATATGGGTCGGAATCCGGCGTACGAAAAGGGGGTCGGTACCCTCATAACTTGCATGTGTTCAATCATAAATATTAATTAAGAATAGAATAAAGCAAATTGTTTTTGCATAGTTCCAACTGTTGATTATATTGCGCCAATAACATATTTATTTATGGTGGAATAACGAAGAACATTTGCACACCCGATTACCGGCAGCCGTAGGCACAGTTCGGCAGCCGGAGGCACAGTTCCCGGTAAAAAAAGGCTACGACTACATATTGATTTATATGCGTGTCCTATATATCAGTAGACGTTTGATTCAGATACATTAAGTCACATAGAGTGGCCTTAAAACGTAATTAATGTGATGTGTTCAACTATGCAATAATTAAAATTAAGCAATCTATTCCAAAACATCTAAATACCAAACGCCTGTTATCATAAATGGTGAATTATAAAAAGGGGACGTAACTCAGCACAACATACGACTGTTATTAAAACGTGTCTTTCTCTGTACTGTACCGTTGGAATGAAGGTTCAAACGAGCCTATATTCACGTTTCCCTACGGTTGGTGGGGTTTCTTAAACGTTTATGGAAGGACCGAAGATGTATATAATTCTATATACAGTACTTCTTCATTAGTGTTTTCGAAATAACACCACTATACCAAAGGAGAAAAGACTTTAACGTCCGATGTTTTTGGAACTGTACCATACGCCTGCCATTTTTCGGAACTGTACTAGCTACCTGCCAATAAATAATGGAACTGTACCATACTCCTGCCATTTTTTTAATACCCGGTCGTGTTTAAAAACCCACAATTATTTTAATAACATGTTCTGTGGGCTAAAATTTGGACTGTTTATTCAGGAAAGATTATATTTTATGGCAGTAATGTCTGAAATCTCTTAAACTTGACTATTTACCGAGTACCAGGTCTCTAACTTTCTACAATCACATTTTTTAGCTTAATTTCAACATTTAACCTACCGTAACTCGCATAATATAGGTTCAAATTTCACGGGAATCAGGTGACATACACAACATTCCTTCCAAATTAAAATGGCCGATTCACTTTTCTAATAGTTTAAGGCTAACAAGTCATAAAACTAGATTTATTTACCCTTTTGAAACTTTTTTTTTTTTACCGGGAACTGTGCCTACGGCTGCCGAACTGTGCCTACGGCTGCCGGTAATCGGGTGTGATTTGAAAACTCAACATATTATTTTAATATATGTGTTTTACGCAAAGTAAGAATATGGACGATTCCGGAATTGCTCTGCGCAAAGTAAGACTTCTTAAAATGCGCAACGATTCCGGAATTGCGCAGGACTATTCCGGAATTGCGCAAGGGGTTAAATATATAAACCACGCATTAAGTGTCTCTTTGCACAATTTGAGAATATTTTGCGCAAAGTAAGAATTTGTGTTATAATTGGGGGAGAGTACGGGGGCATATTATGTAAGGATATAGAGGGTATGGGACATATTATGCAAGGACATATAGCGTATGGGGATATAGTTATTATGTAAGTATAATATCCACAAACCCTATATATCCCTATATAATATGTTACATAAGGTTATATAAGGTATGGAGATATGATATGTAAGGATATATAGGGTATGGGAATGACATATATTATGATAAGTATATAGAGAGTGCGTTGTCATATTATATAAGGAGATATATGATATGGAATGCACAACGTACATACAGAGCTTTCTCACCCACATAACTCAGTAGAGTCAATTCGAGTTCTGACTGTTGTCTCCACGCAGATGCCTAACACAAGAGAGACGTTGTTCTTATTCTGGTCTTCAACTTTAAGTTTTCAAACTATTTAATATTACTTAAGCTACTTGCGAAATATTTTAGTCACATTTTTTATTTTGGGAACTGAAAATATTTATGATAATTATGATATAATCTCGTTAAAGTGACAAGTGTTTGCTTTTGTGGATATTTAACCTGTGTCAATATTTTGATGGTAATACAATCTCTTGCACCCAGATCTTTTCACAGTGGGGCTTTCAAAATGCACTAAAAGATATGCATTATTAACGTCGCTCTGCTAATTTAAAGTCAGTCATATCAAATTAAATGTCTGGTTACGAATTGAATAGTTTTACATTTTCAAAAGATAGTCGGTAAATTGTCAGATACAACTTTTTTATGGACATCTTCCTTTCCGAATATTTAATAACATAAGGTCGTGCAATTGCTCAGATTACAAAGTCAAATAAAAAAAATTGGAATAACAAATACTTTGTTTTATGAGAAAGCAAACTACAGCTTATGTCATATGAGATTGTAAAGAGAATTCACACAGTTGTTACTATCAGTCCGTTTTTTTTCACTTTCCCGAAAACTGTGAATTTCACATACGACGTTATAATTCTAGACCATCGATATATAGAGATTATTTAAATGCTGGGATGGAGTATAGAGAAATCCTTCAAGAGTGGTATAGACGTGTGGTTCTTTTCTCGAACGAGCGTATGCGAGTGAGTGAAAAAAAAAACACGTCTACCATCGAGTAAAGGATTCAATAATCGATTCGGGCAGTTAATTAATCTATTTATTACATTTTAAGTCAGTTTACTGACGCCATCACTCGACGTCGCAACGTTAGTTATTACGCCGCAACGTTAGTTATTATTGTGTTCTGAGTTAGTTATTAATTTAATATTTAGCGATTATGAATATTCTTGCATCCATCCACCATGTAATACGCGGATCCTCGTGAGGTTGCCGGGGTAGAATACAACCACTGCAAACACACCATCACATGCAGAGGTAGGACCCCCCACCCCCCATTCATTTTATTTTTTTCATTTTTTTTTCCATTTTTTACCATGCTCATTCAAGGTCATGACACCGCTTACGCAAACGTGGAAACGTGGCTCCATCGTGAATGGCAGCAACTCTGCAGGTCTGCAGGTAAGAAGGTTCTAGGCCCATTCTACATATTTTATCTTAATGTAAGTGTAGGATGATGTAAGTGGAGGATGATGTAAGTGGAGGATGAGCCTGGAATGTTAGGCGTCATATAACCTTTCATGTGTTGGTGCGCCTTAAAACTCAATTCAGTTCAAAGTAAAACGCGGAAAGCCTTATCCCGAATGCAAGAAAATACTTTCTATCCGGAATGTAAAACGTGGATACCCTAATCGGTATGTAAGAACGCCCACGGTTTTCGGCTTAAAATAAACACACACATTTAAGTATTTGTATGCTCTTTTGTCAAACGCATTTAGCAAACTACATCCCAGTATGTTAGTGGTTTTAACTATACGTACGCATAATTCAAAATAAAATTGTTTTAGCTTCTTTAGATTTACCTACTGACGTATGCATCATATTTTCTGGATTAAATAGCTATTTTACTTTAGAATTTCTTATACTAAAATACTGCTGATATGTTGACTATTTGAATGAAGCAAACAAAAATCAAAGTGTATATTACTCGCAAATATGATTAACGAAAATATTCCTACTTTGTTACATTTCCTACTTTGCGCACTGACGATAAAGAACATATTCTTACTTTGTCCCAATTCCTACTTTGCGCACGGACTATTCCGGAATTGAACCGCGCATTTTGAGAATTCCGATAATACCGTGCATTTTAAGAATTCTCACTTTGCGCAGAGCAATTCCGGAATTGTCCATATTATTATTTTGCGCATAACATATGCATGCAGTTTTAAGTTAAAATGACATTGAATTCTTAAATGGAGACGCTAATTTGAATGCTTTATAAAAACTTAAATGCGCCGTGTTCCTTTAACCAAACAATAAGTGTCAGCCTTTCAGTCCTTAGTTTGCCAACCTTAGATACAGTGTAGTGTTTATGTTTTCTTTGAAAGTAGATATAAAACCGAAATTTACAATATCGTTAACATCGTACACCATGGTTATTTACAATGTCTTTAACTACGTACAACATGGTTATTTACAATATCGTTAACTTCGTAAACCATGGTTATTTACGATATCGTTAACTTCGTACATCATGGTTATTAAAAAAATCGTTAACTTCGTACATCATGGTTATTTAGAATATCGTTAACTTCGTACACCATGGTTATTTACTATATCGTTAACTTCGTACACCATGGTTATTTACTATATCGTTAACTTCGCACACCACGGTTATTTACAATATATTTAACTTCATACACCATGGTTATTTACAATATAGTTAACTTCTTACACCATGGTTATTAACAATATCGTTAACTTCGTACACAATTGTTATTTACAATATCGTTAACTTCATACACCACGGTTATTTACAACAACGTCAACTTCGTAAACCATAGTTATTTACAATATCGTCAACTTCGTACACCATGGTTATTTCCAATATCGTTAACTTCGTACACCTTGGGTATTTACAATATCGTTAACTTCGTACACCATGGGTATTTACAATATCGTTAACTTCGTACACCACGGTTATTTACAATATCGTTAACCACGGTGATTTACAATATCGTTAACTTCGTACACCACGGTTATTTACAATATCGTTAACTTCGTAGAACATAGTTATTTACAATATCGTCAACTTCGTACACCATGGTTATTTACAATATCGTTAACTTCGTACACCTTTGGTATTTACAATATCGTTAACTTCGTACACCGCGGTTATTTAAAATATAGTTAACTTCGTACACCACGGTTATTTACAATATAGTTAACTTCGTTGACCACAGTGATTTACAATATCGTTAATTTCGTACACCACGGTTATTTACAATATCGTTAACTACGTACACAGCGGTTATTTACAATATCGTTAACTTCGTACACCACGGTTATTTACAATAATGTTAACTTCGTACACCATGGTTATTTACAATATCGTCAACTTCGTACACCATAGTTATTTACAATATCGTCAACTTCGTACACCACGGTTATTTATAATATCGTTAACTTCGTACACCATGGGTATTTACAATATCATTAACTTCGTACACCACGGTTATTTACAATATCGTTCACTTCGTACACCACGGGTATTAACAATATCGTTAACTTCGTACACCACGGTTATTTACAATATCGTTAACTTCGTACTCCACGGTGATTTATAAAATCGTTAACTACGTACACCACGGTGATTTACAATATCGTTAACTTCGTACACCATGGTTATTTACAATATCGTCAACTTCGTACACCATAGTCATTTACAATATCGTCAACTTCGTACACCACGGGTATTTATAATATCGTTAACTTCGTACACCATGGCTATTTTTACAATATCGTTAACTTCGTACACCACGGTTATTTACAATATCGTTCACTTCGTACACCACGGGTATTTACAATATCGTTAACTTCGTACACCACGGTTATTTACAATATCGTTAACTTCGTACTCCACGGTGATTTATAAAATCGTTAACTACGTACACCACGGTGATTTACAATATCGTTAACTTCGTACACCATGGTTATTTACAATATCGCCAACTTCGTACACCATAGTTATTTACAATATCGTCAACTTCGTACACCACGGTTATTTACAATATCGTTAACTTTGTACACCACGGTGATTTACAATATCGTTAACTTCGTACACCACGGTTATTTACAATATCGTCAACTTCGTACACCATGGTTATTTACAATATCGATAACTTCGTACACCTTGGGTATTTACAATATCGTTAACTTCTTACACCATGGGTATTTACAATATCGTTAACTTGGTACACCATGGTTATTTACAATATCGTCAACTTCGTACACCATGGTTATTTACAATATCGTTAACTTCGTACACCTTGGGTATTTACAATATCGTTAACTTCTTACACCATGGGTATTTACAATATCGTTAACTTCGTACACCACGGTTATTTACAATATCGTTAACTTCGTACACCACGGTGATTTACAATATCGTTAACTTCGTACAGCAAGGTTATTTAAAATATCGGTAACTTCGTACATCACGGTTATTTACAATATCGTTAACTTCCTACACCACAGTTATTTACAATATCTTTAACTTCGTACACCACGGTTATATACATATAGTTAACTTTGTACACCATGGTTATTTACAATGTAGTTAACTTCGTACACAATGGTTATTTACAATATCGTTATCTTCGTACACCACGGTTATTTACAATATCGTTAACTTCGTACATCGCGGTTATTAACAATATTCTTAACTTCGTACACCACGGTGATTTACAGTTTAGTTAACTGTGTACACCATGGTTATTTATAATATAGTTAACTTGTTACAAGATGGTTATTTACAATATCGTTAACTTCGTATACCATTGTTATTTACCATATCGTTAACTTCGTACAACATGGTTATTTACAATATCGTTAACTTTCTATACCATGGTTATTTCCAATATCGTTAACTTCGTAAACCATGGTTATTTACAATATCGTTAACTTCGTACATCATGGTTATTTACAATATCGTTAACTTCGTGCACCATAGTTATGTACAATATCGTTAACTTCGTACACCTTGGGTATTTACAATATCGTTAACTTCGTACACCACGGGTATTTACAATATCGTTAACTTCGTACACCACGGTTATTTACAATATCGTTAACTTCGTACACCACGGTGATTGACAATATCGTTAACTTCGTACACCAAGGTTATTTAAAATATCGGTAACTTCCTACACCACGGTTATTTACAATATCGTTAACTTCCTACACCACGGTTATTTACAATATCGTTAACTTCGTACACCACGGTTATTTACAATATAGTTAACTTCGTACACCATGGTTATTTACAATATAGTTAACTTCTTACACCATGGTTATTTACAATATCGTTAACTTCGTACACCACGGTTATTTAAAATACCGTTAACTTCGTACCCCACGGTTATTTACAATATCTTTAACTTCGTACACCACGGTTATTTACAATATTGTTAACTTTGTACACCACGGTTTTTACAATATCGTTAATTTTGTACAACACGGTTATTTACAATATCGTAAAGTTCGTACACCACTGTTATTTACAATATTGTTAACTTCGTACACCATGGTTATTTATAATATTGTTAACCTCGTTCACCATGGTTATTTACAATATCGTTAACTTCGTACATCATGGTTATTTACAATATCGAGTGTCAACGGGATGAATATTTTATAACACCCTTCGAATTCAATATATTTTGTCAAATAGTTAAGGTACTCTGGAGCTAGCTATGTGTTGTATATACAATAAGGTGGTGAAAGTTAATGTTTTTAAAACACCTGCCAAGACTGGTCATTTCGGTTGCTTCAAAATCAAACGAGCATTATAACACGATCTCTTAACATCATTCCTTTTTTTTAAAAAGTGTTATACATGTATACTAAGCAAAAATAGAAAGTATCCACTTTGTTTTCCTGCAAAATCAGAGACTGTAAGAAAAAAATAAAAAATTGTAACATGATTTCTTTTAATAACATCTTTGTTTGTTGTTCACACACAATTCCATCGAAATATACCGAATACTTAAAAAATAAATCAAACTTTAAAAACATAAGTGTTAAAACAAAATTCACAAAACTTAACAAATGTAAAGATTAGCGACATAGCACAGATTTAGCAGTCTAAGCCCATTCAAATACACAGAACAATGTTCAAAACCTCGCTAATATCTCATGTGTCCATCGTTATACCGAATACACTCAAAAATGCGACGTCGCATGCTTCTGACGTAACGACTGACGAAGCATTGAGCACATTTGGGACGTGGTATACGTCAGAATGACCCTATTCAAAGTGTTCAGGACCTTGCAGCAGTACTTGTCCGCGAATGGAACACATTACCTCCAGAACTCGTCATTCGTTACGTCAGAAGCATGCGACGTCGCATTCTTGCGTGTATTCGGTGTAACGGTGGACACATGAGATATTAGCGAGGTTTTGAATATTTTTCTGTGTATTTGAATCGACTAAGACTGCTGAATCTGTGTTATTGTCTTACCTTTACATTTGTTCAGTTTTGTGAATTTCGTTTTCACACCTGTGTTTTTAAACTGTGATTTTTTTTTTACTATTCGGTATATTTCGATGAAAATTTGTGTGAACATCAAACAAAGATGTTATTAAACATGTTAAAAGAAAATCACGCTACAATTGTTAGTTCTTTCTTACAGTCTCCGATTTTGCAGGAAAACAAAGTGGATACTTTTTATTTTTGCTGAGTATATATAGCCAAATACAGAGAACCTAAAATCATAGCCTTCCTAAAGCACCTGATGTGTTAACGTTTCATTATACCCCCTGCAAAGTGGGTGTGGGGGTGTATACTGGAATCAGCTTTTCCGTAGACACAAGCCTTGTCCGGGCTATTTCTCAATAACTCCTTTTAGAATATCGCGAAACTTGCTAGGAAGAATCAATATCGAGTGGACATGCGCATACTATCATGACGTTCAGGTTCGATGATTTTCCAGTGAGATCACTTTGATAGTGTTTGTAGAAGTTATGGCCATTTCATTTCCATATGTCTATATATCTTATAGGAACAAAGTCTTGTATGTTTACCTACCGCCCAACAAGTTGCCAGTGGGGGTATTTGTCCGCCTCCGGCGACAGTTCTGGTTTCTTATAGGTACCAAATAATAAAATCTGATATAAATAATACAATACTGATAATTTATTTTATTTTATTTTTTTATTATTATTGTATTAAACACAAGGACAGAGTTGTAATTTCTTATCAGTTCTCATTCCATGTATACGTACTATTCTGTATATGCGTCCCTCTTAGAGGACACTTTGCTAATTATTCAAATATTTGAAATATATTGAACCATAAACCAATGTTAACATCGAAAATCGGAGTTTACGGAATTATTACATGCAAACGGCGTCTTAGAAACCCCGGTTAATGAACAATGAGAACTGGGGTTTACGGAATTATTGTGCAAACGGCGTTTTAGAAACCCTGGTTATTGAACCATAAATCTAGGTTTACAGTGATAACTGGTGTTTACGGTATTATTGTGCAAGGGCGTACCATTAACTTAGGTTTCTGTTCAGAAACTGGGGTTTATAGGAAATTGTGTACATTAATTTTAATAACCGCAGTTATTGAACGAAAACCCAAGTTTAGGGATTATTGTGCAAACGGCGTACCATAAACTAAGGTTTCTACTGAGAAACTGGGGTTTAAGAGCAATACATTTGATAAACGTGGTTTCTTGGTCAGAAATCCCAGTTATTGAACCGTAAACCCATGTTTATGATGTTAACTGGGGTTAACGGGAAAAGGCGTGCCGTACGACTGTACAAGAAGATGTACTCAGGCAAACTGTTGTTTAACAATTGGATTTACATAGCAGCCTACTGAGTGACTGTGCGTTAGGGAGTAATGACCAATATTCATATAAGGAGATCTTTTTCGAAGAAGACATCTAAACTATGGAGTTTAGATGATGGATAATAATGAATGAAATCAATGTCTAAGTCGATGTTACAAATTGTTTTATTAATGTAAACATAGCATGAACAAACATGATGAAACGTATTTTTTAAATGGGTTGAACACAATTAAAATCACGTAGAAAAATCACAGTAGGAAATGTTTTAAATTATTGATACAGCATGGCTGTGTAGATAACACTGATCTGTTTTGAATCTTTGATGGTATTTGATGTTATTCGATTGCTAGAATAGCACGTATTGCATCTGAGAGCAATTTATATTTTTAGTATGAATGCGGTGTTTAATATGCTTATTCATTTGTTAGAGAGTATAGCCTGCCGGGGATACCTTTTAAAAACTGTCCCGTTTATTGGGATGACAATAGGTTAAGAGTGATGTTTGGTGACCCTAGAACCTGGTTTAAACCTCCAGAGGCTTGTTTTGCCACTGACCGTTCCAAGACGGTAGCCCTATTGTCAACACTTTTGCGTGTGTGATGTCTTATTTTGTCTTTTATGCACCTTTAAAGCTGTTTTGTTTGTGTGTGTGTTTGTGGTTGACTGTCTTCCTTGAATGCTATTTTTCCTGTCCGAATATTATATCTACATTTTATGTATGTTTTATAAGTTGTTCTAATTAACTACTATTTAGGAGCTCAAAGAACAAATCACTTTAGACCCCTTATGGAGGCAAGCACCTTTAATGATCATGACAACAAAACAGGACTTTGAAGAAAGCTACCTTTCTGCCAAGGTAGGCAGTCAGTCCCTTCTTGCTCGAGAACAGCACGGGGCCCATACGCTATGAGAAACGTCTGCCAAGGTATGCAGTCAGTCGCCCCCTTCTTGCTCGAGAACAGCACGGGGCCCATACGCTATGAGAAACGTCTGCCAAGGTAGGCAGTCAGTCGCCCCCTTCTTGCCCGGGAACAGCACGGGCCCATACGCTATGAGAAACGTCTGCCAAGGTAGGCAGTCAGTCGCCCCCTTCTTGCCCGGGAACAGCACGGGGCCCATACGCTATGAGAAACGTCTGCAAAGGTAGGCAGTCAGTCGCCCCCTTCTTGCTCGGGAACAGCACGGGGCCAATACGCTATGAGAAACGTCTGCCAAGGTAGGCAGTCGGTCGCCCCCTTCTTGCTCGGGAACAGCACGGGGTCCATACGCTATGAGAAACGTCTGCCAAGGTAGGCAGTCAGTCGCCCCCTTCTTGCTCGGGAACAGCACTGGTCCCATACGCTGTTAGAAATGTCTGCCAATGTAGGCAGTCAGTCGCCCCCTTCTTGCTCGGGAACAGCACGGGGCCCATACGCTATGAGAAACGTCTGCCAAGGTAGGCAGTCAGTCGCCCCCGGGAACAGCACGGGGCCCATACGCTATGAGAAACGTCTGCCAAGGTAGGCAGTCAGTCGCCCCCGGGAATACCACGGCGCCATACGCTATGAGAAACGTCTGCCAAGGTAGGCAGTCAGTCGCCCCCTTCTAGCTCGGGAACAGCATGGGGCCCATACGCTATGAGAAACGTCTGCCAAGGTAGGCAGTCAGTCGCCCCTTCTTGCTCGGGAACAGCACGGGGCCCATACGCTATGTGAAACGTCTGCCAAGGTAGGCAGTCAGTCGCTCCCTTCTTGCTCGGGAACAGCAAAGGGCCCATACGCTATGAGAAACGTCTTCCAAGGTAGGCAGTCAGTCGCCCCGGGAACAGCACGGGGCCCATACGCTATGAGAAACGTCTGCCAAGGTAGGCAGTCAGTCGCCCCCGGAAACAGCACGGCGCCATACGCTATGAGAAACGTCTGCCAAGGTAGGCAGTCAGTCGCCCCCGGGAAGAGCACGGGGCCCATACGCTATGAGAAACGTCTGCCAAGGTAGGCAGTCAGTCGCCCCCGGGAATTGCACGGCGTCATACGCTATGAGAAACGTCTGCCAGGGTAGGCAGTCAGTCGCCCCCTTCTAGCTCGGGAACAGCACGGGGCCCATACGCTATAAGAACCGTCTGCCAAGGTAGGCAGTCAGTCGCCCCTGGGAACAGCACGGGTCCCGTACGCTATAAGAAACGTCTGCCAAGGTAGGCAGTCAGTCGCCCCCGGGAACAGCACGGGGCCCGTACGCTATAAGAAACGTCTGCCAAGGTAGGCAGTCAGTCGCCCCCGGGAGCAGCACGGGGCCCGTACGCTATAAGAAACGTCTGCCAAGGTAGGCAGTCAGTCGCCCCCTTTCTAGCTCGGGAACAGCACGGGGCCCGTACGCTATGAGAAACATCTGCCAAGGTAGGCAGTCAATCGCCCCCTTCTTGCTCGGGAACAACACGGGGCCCATACGCTATGAGAAACGTCTGCCAAGGTAGGAAGTCAGTCGACCCCTTCTAGCTCGGGAACAGCACGGGGCCCATACACTATGAGAAACGTCTGCCAAGGTAGGCAGTCAGTCGCCCCCTTCTAGCTCGGGAACAGCACGGGGCCCATACACTATGAGAAACGTCTGCCAAGGTAGGCAGTCAGTCGCCCCCTTCTTGCTCGGGAACAGCACGGGGCCCATACACTATGAGAAACGTCTGCCAAGGTAGGCAGTCAGTCGCCCCCTTCTTGCTCGGGAACAGCACTGGTCCCATCCGCTATTAGAAATGTCTGCCAATGTAGGCAGTCAGTCGCCCCCTTCTTGCTCGGGAACAGTACTGGTCCCATACACTATTAGAAATGTCTGCCAATGTAGGCAGTCAATCGCCCCCTCTTGCTCGAGAACAGCACGGGGCCCATACGCTATTAGAAATGTCTGCCAATGTAGGCATTCAGTCGCCCCCTTCTAGCTCGGGAACAGCACGGGGCCCATACACTATGAGAAACGTCTGCCAAGGTAGGCAGTCAGTCGCCCCCTTCTAGCTCGGGAACAGCACGGGGCCCATACACTATGAGAAACGTCTGCCAAGGTAGGCAGTCAGTCGCCCCCTTCTAGCTCGGGAACAGCACGGGGCCCATACGCTATGAGAAACGTCTGCCAAGGTAGGCAGTCAGTCGCCCCCTTCTAGCTCGGGAACAACACGGGGCCCATACACTATGAGAAACGTCTGCCAAGGTAGGCAGTCAGTCGCCCCCTTCTAGCTCGGGAACAGCACGGGGCCCATACACTATGAGAAACGTCTGCCAAGGTAGGCAGTCAGTCGCCCCCTTCTAGCTCGGGAACAGCACGGGGCCCATACACTATGAGAAACGTCTGCCAAGGTAGGCAGTCAGTCGCCCCCTTCTAGCTCGGGAACAGCACGGGGCCCGTCCGCTATGAGAAACGTCTGCCAAGGTAGGCAGTCAATCGCACCCTTCTTGCTCGGGAACAACACAGGGCCCATACACTATGAGAAACGTCTGCCAAGGTAGGCAGTCAGTCGCCCCCTTCTTGCTCGGGAACAGCACGGGGCCCATACACTATGAGAAATGTCTGCCAATGTAGGCAGTCAGTCGCCCCCTTCTTGCTCGGGAACAGCACTGGTCCCATACGCTATTAGAAATGTCTGCCAATGTAGGCAGTCAATCGCCCCCTTCTTGCTCGGGAACAGCACGGGGCCCATACGCTATTAGAAATGTTTGCCAATGTAGGCAGTCAGTCGCCCCCTTCTAGCTCGGGAACAGCACGGGGCCCATACGCTATGAGAAACGTCTGCCAAGGTAGGCAGTCAGTCGCCCCCTTCTAGCTCGGGAACAGCACGGGGCCCATACACTATGAGAAACGTCTGCCAAGGTAGGCAGTCAGTCGCCCCCTTCTAGCTCGGGAACAGCACGGGGCCCATACGCTATGAGAAACGTCTGCCAAGGTAGGCAGTCATTCGCCCCCTTCTAGCTCGGGAACAGCACGGGGCCCATACGCTATGAGAAACGTCTGCCAAGGTAGGCAGTCAGTCGCCCCCGGGAACAGCACGGGGCCCATACGCTATGAGAAACGTCTGCCAAGGTAGGCAGTCAGTCGCCCCCTTCTAGCTCGGGAACAACACGGGGCCCATACGCTATGAGAAACGTCTGCCAAGGTAGGCAGTCAGTCGCCCCCTTCTAGCTCGGGAACAGCACGGGGTCCATACGCTATGAGAAACGTCTGCCAAGGTAGGCAGTCAGTCGCCCAATTCTAGCTCGGGAACAGCACGGGGCCCATACGCTATGAGAAACGTCTGCCAAGGTAGGCAGTCAGTCGCCCCCTTCTAGCTCGGGAACAGCACGGGGCCCATACGCTATGACAAACGTCTGCCAAGGTTGGCAGTCAGTCGCCCCCTTCTTGCTCGGGAACAGCACGGGGCCCATACGCTATGAGAAACGTCTGCCAAGGTTGGCAGTCAGTCGCCCCCTTCTTGCTCGGGAACAGCACGGGGCCCATACGCTATGAGAAACGTCTGCCAAGGTTGGCAGTCAGTCGCCCCCTTCTAGCTCGGGAACAGCACGGGGCCCATACGCTACGAGAAACGTCTGCCAAGGTAGGCAGTCAGTCGCCCCCTTCTAGCTCGGGAACAGCACGGGGCCCATACGCTACGAGAAACGTCTGCCAAGGTAGGCAGTCAGTCGCCCCCTTCTTGCTCGGGAACAGCACGGGGCCCATACGCTATGAGAAACGTCTGCCAAGATTGGCAGTCAGTCGCCCCCTTCTTGCTCGGGAACAGCACGGGGCCCATACGCTATGAGAAACGTCTGCCAAGGTAGGCAGTCAGTCGCCCCCTTCTAGCTCGAGAACAGCACGGGGCCCATACGCTATGAGAAACGTCTGCCAAGGTTGGCAGTCAGTCGCCCCCTTCTTGCTCGGGAACAGCACGGGGCCCATACGCTATGAGAAACGTCTGCCAAGATTGGCAGTCAGTCGCCCCCTTCTTGCTCGGGAACAGCACGGGGCCCATACGCTATGAGAAACGTCTGCCAAGGTAGGCAGTCAGTCGCCCCCTTCTAGCTCGGGAACAGCACGGGGCCCATACGCTACGAGAAACGTCTGCCAAGGTAGGCAGTCAGTCGCCCCCTTCTTGCTCGGGAACAGCACGGGGCCCATACGCTATGAGAAACGTCTGCCAAGGTAGGCAGTCAGTCGCCCCCTTCTTGCTCGGGAACAGCACGGGGCCCATACGCTATGAGAAACGTCTGCCAAGGTAGGCAGTCAGTCGCCCCCTTCTTGCTCGGGAACAGCACGTGGCCCATACGCTATGAGAAACGTCTGCCAAGGTTGGCAGTCAGTCGCCCCCTTCTAGCTCAGGAACAGCACGGGGCCCATACGCTATGAGAAACGTCTGCCAAGGTAGGCAGTCAGTCGCCCCCTTCTAGCTCAGGAACAGCACGGGGCCCATACGCTATGAGAAACGTCTGCCAAGGTAGGCAGTCAGTCGCCCCCTTCTAGCTCGGGAACAGCACGGGGCCCGTACGCTATGAGAAACGTCTGCCAAGGTAGGCAGTCAATCGCCCCCTTCCAGCTCGGGAACAGCATGGGGCCCGTACGCTATGAGAAACGTCTGCCAAGGTTGGCAGTCAGTCGCCCCCTTCTAGCTCGGGAACAGCACGGGGCCCGTACGCTATGAGAAACGTCTGCCAAGGTTGGCAGTCAGTCGCCCCCTTCTAGCTCGGGAACAGCACGGGGCCCATACGCTATGAGAAACGTCTGCCAAGGTAGGCAGTCAGTCGCCCCCTTCTAGCTCGGGAACAGCACGGGGCCCATACGCTATGAGAAACGTCTGCCAAGGTTGGCAGTCAGTCGCCCCCTTCTAGCTCGGGAACAGCACGGGGCCCATACGCTATGAGAAACGTCTGCTAAGGTTGGCAGTCAGTCGCCCCCTTCTTGCTCGGGAACAGCACGGGGCCCATACGCTATGAGAAACGTCTGCCAAGGTAGGCAGTCAATCGCCCCCTTCTAGCTCGGGAACAGCACGGGGCCCATACACTATGAGAAACGTCTGCCAAGGTAGGCAGTCAGTCGCCCCCTTCTAGCTCGGGAACAGCACGGGGCCCGTACGCTATGAGAAACGTCTGCCAAGGTAGGCAGTCAATCGCCCCCTTCTAGCTCGGGAACAGCACGGGGCCCGTACGCTATGAGAAACGTCTGCCAAGGTTGGCAGTCAGTCGCCCCCTTCTAGCTCGGGAACAGCACGGGGCCCGTACGCTATGAGAAACGTCTGCCAAGGTTGGCAGTCAGTCGCCCCCTTCTAGCTCGGGAACAGCACGGGGCCCATACGCTATGAGAAACGTCTGCCAAGGTAGGCAGTCAGTCGCCCCCTTCTAGCTCGGGAACAGCACGGGGCCCATACGCTATGAGAAACGTCTGCCAAGGTTGGCAGTCAGTCGCCCCCTTCTAGCTCGGGAACAGCACGGGGCCCATACGCTATGAGAAACGTCTGCCAAGGTTGGCAGTCAGTCGCCCCCTTCTAGCTCGGGAACAGCACGGGGCCCATACGCTATGAGAAACGTCTGCCAAGGTAGGCAGTCAGTCGCCCCCTTCTAGCTCGGGAACAGCACGGGGCCCATACGCTACGAGAAACGTCTGCCAAGGTAGGCAGTCAGTCGCCCCCTTCTAGCTCGGGAACAGCACGGGGCCCATACGCTATGAGAAACGTCTGCCAAGGTAGGCAGTAAGTCGCCCCCTTCTAGCTCGGGAACAGCACGGGGCCCATACGCTATGAGAAACGTCTGCCAAGGTTGGCAGTCTGTCGCCCCCTTCTTGCTCGGGAACAGCACGGGGCCCATACGCTATGAGAAACGTCTGCCAAGGTTGGCAGTCAGTCGGCCCCTTCTTGCTCGGGAACAGCACGGGGCCCATACGCTATGAGAAACGTCTGCCAAGGTTGGCAGTCAGTCGCCCCCTTCTAGCTCGGGAACAGCACGGGGCCCATACGCTACGAGAAACGTCTGCCAAGGTAGGCAGTCAGTCGCCCCCTTCTAGCTCGGGAACAGCGCGGGGCCCATACGCTACGAGAAACGTCTGCCAAGGTAGGCAGTCAGTCGCCCCCTTCTAGCTCGGGAACAGCACGGGGCCCATACGCTATGAGAAACGTCTGCCAAGGTTGGCAGTCAGTCGCCCCCTTCTTGCTCGGGAACAGCACGGGGCCCATACGCTATGAGAAACGTCTGCCAAGATTGGCAGTCAGTCGCCCCCTTCTTGCTCGGGAACAGCACGGGGCCCATACGCTATGAGAAACGTCTGCCAAGGTAGGCAGTCAGTCGCCCCCTTCTAGCTCGGGAACAGCACGGGGCCCATACGCTACGAGAAACGTCTGCCAAGGTTGGCAGTCAGTCGCCCCCTTCTAGCTCGGGAACAGCACGGGGCCCATACGCTATGAGAAACGTCTGCTAAGGTTGGCAGTCAGTCGCCCCCTTCTTGCTCGGGAACAGTACTGGTCCCATACGCTATGAGAAACGTCTGCCAAGGTAGGCAGTCAATCGCCCCCTTCTAGCTCGGGAACAGCACGGGGCCCATACACTATGAGAAACGTCTGCCAAGGTAGGCAGTCAGTCGCCCCCTTTTAGCTCGGGAACAGCACGGGGCCCGTACGCTATGAGAAACGTCTGCCAAGGTAGGCAGTCAATCGCCCCCTTCTAGCTCGGGAACAGCACGGGGCCCGTACGCTATGAGAAACGTCTGCCAAGGTTGGCAGTCAGTCGCCCCCTTCTAGCTCGGGAACAGCACGGGGCCCGTACGCTATGAGAAACGTCTGCCAAGGTTGGCAGTCAGTCGCCCCCTTCTAGCTCGGGAACAGCACGGGGCCCATACGCTATGAGAAACGTCTGCCAAGGTAGGCAGTCAGTCGCCCCCTTCTAGCTCGGGAACAGCACGGGGCCCATACGCTATGAGAAACGTCTGCCAAGGTTGGCAGTCAGTCGCCCCCTTCTAGCTCGGGAACAGCACGGGGCCCATACGCTATGAGAAACGTCTGCCAAGGTTGGCAGTCAGTCGCCCCCTTCTAGCTCGGGAACAGCACGGGGCCCATACGCTATGAGAAACGTCTGCCAAGGTAGGCAGTCAGTCGCCCCCTTCTAGCTCGGGAACAGCACGGGGCCCATACGCTACGAGAAACGTCTGCCAAGGTAGGCAGTCAGTCGCCCCCTTCTAGCTCGGGAACAGCACGGGGCCCATACGCTATGAGAAACGTCTGCCAAGGTAGGCAGTAAGTCGCCCCCTTCTAGCTCGGGAACAGCACGGGGCCCATACGCTATGAGAAACGTCTGCCAAGGTTGGCAGTCTGTCGCCCCCTTCTTGCTCGGGAACAGCACGGGGCCCATACGCTATGAGAAACGTCTGCCAAGGTTGGCAGTCAGTCGGCCCCTTCTTGCTCGGGAACAGCACGGGGCCCATACGCTATGAGAAACGTCTGCCAAGGTTGGCAGTCAGTCGCCCCCTTCTAGCTCGGGAACAGCACGGGGCCCATACGCTACGAGAAACGTCTGCCAAGGTAGGCAGTCAGTCGCCCCCTTCTAGCTCGGGAACAGCGCGGGGCCCATACGCTACGAGAAACGTCTGCCAAGGTAGGCAGTCAGTCGCCCCCTTCTAGCTCGGGAACAGCACGGGGCCCATACGCTATGAGAAACGTCTGCCAAGGTTGGCAGTCAGTCGCCCCCTTCTTGCTCGGGAACAGCACGGGGCCCATACGCTATGAGAAACGTCTGCCAAGATTGGCAGTCAGTCGCCCCCTTCTTGCTCGGGAACAGCACGGGGCCCATACGCTATGAGAAACGTCTGCCAAGGTAGGCAGTCAGTCGCCCCCTTCTAGCTCGGGAACAGCACGGGGCCCATACGCTACGAGAAACGTCTGCCAAGGTAGGCAGTCAGTCGCCCCCTTCTTGCTCGGGAACAGCACGGGGCCCATACGCTATGAGAAACGTCTGCCAAGGTAGGCAGTCAGTCGCCCCCTTCTTGCTCGGGAACAGCACGGGGCCCATACGCTATGAGAAACGTCTGCCAAGGTAGGCAGTCAGTCGCCCCCTTCTAGCTCGGGAACAGCACGGGCCCCATACGCTATGAGAAACGTTGCTTTGATTACAGTAGGTTGGCATATGCGTAGGAACAAGGGTGGGGCGAGTAGCCCCCAATAATCGGATACGGGGACGGGGTAACATAGCATCATTTTTTACTCCACTCCCAACATTTTTAATATAATTATGTATCTGCTTACTCCCAAAAATGTGCGTGTGTCTTACAATGTTACTGACCCCGTCCTCAGCGCTATTTCTACAATATATGCTCATACGCAACTTGTGGGTGTATTAAAAGCTCGGATAACACTTAATCAACGAAATGTTTAGAGTTCTACAAGCTTTCAGACATTTTTCAGCCCTAGGAGGGTATACCTCACTAAAATAAAACACAATGAGCCTTCATCCCCGCAGATGGTACCTGTACCAGTGGCCCAAATTTTGAATCCTGGCTTATAGCCTATTAATTCCGGGGACTTCTTTTAAACAAACATTGTATTTAAAAATCCATCGATCAGTCCAGAAAGTATTGTGTAATGTTTCACATCTATTAACACAGTTTTTTCAACATTCAAGTCACGGATTTTGACACGTTGTTTTCAAACTAACAAAAAAAAACTTCTTTTCTAATATTCCCAGTCAAATTAACTATTTACTGTGCATAAATCATCTTCACATGGGGGAAAACGACATCTTTCACGGAAACATTATTGACTAGATATCAAGTTGGAAGGCTTTCATTCTTTCGATCTTAATTATATTAATTTACGTATAAGGTAATGAATAATCTAGAAGTTAATTCGTTTGTCATTAGTTATTTAAGTCCACTCATAAAATTTAATACTTCAATTTTAATAAAATATAAGTACGGTGAAACCGCTCCAATGATGTTGGCAGAAACCACGATCATTTTCACCAATGTTAACGTCTAATTGGAACAATCTGCAAGTCAAATTCGAAAAATTCAAACTTGAAATATGAAAATTGGCATAAAAGCATAAGCAAACACCAAAACAAATCTCAGACTTTGGATATAACATCTTGCACTCTTGACTCATAAATAATATGTAGCTCTTCTGTATTTAAAATGTATGTGCGTTCTTGACAAAAAGAGACGGACAGCATTAAACATACTTTTTTCAATCTTGTTTTCTTTTCACTTCAAAATTACGGAAGAATGGAGGGACATTTAGATTAACACGCACGACTTACGACTTAATACGTATTATTTGTTCTCACTTGTTACGACTCCGGTAAAAGAATGCAGACTACGCCTGCATAGGACATGTTGCCATATATAATAAACATATCGATGGCTAAACGCGTAACTATGCTTAGTGATATTGTTACCGAAAGCTGTTTTCTTACATTAAATGATAGTATTTCATTGTATTTATAATTTCAGAAAACGTATACCTTATATGGTGGATATTCGTCAAGAAAATGAACATTTTGCAAAAAATAAATATAATTTAAATGCGAAACTATGCCAAGTGACAATATTCAATTAAAGTCAGAAAACCTAAATTGTATGGGACATCATTTATAATGGTATTCTTAATAATTTGTGTATTGCCCGTAAAGAAGATTTCAATGCACAATGAAAACAAAATTACACTCAACAGTTTTGCAAAATCAAATAGCATAGTTTCGTATTTAACAAATTTAATAAATTTCAGCGCCAAACTATTCTATGTGAAACTTTATTTAAAGTTAATCTATAATAACACCTTTCATATAAAAGTTGTTGACAATTAAAAGGAGCTGGTAAGGATATTGTTCACATTTATACACAGTTATTATTAATAGTATAGTTATATACTATGTTCATTCATTTAAAAAATGTTGTATGCTTCTCCTGTAAAAATTACTAAAATGCACTTAGCATAGTCTCGCGTTAAACTCTCGATATGATTTCAGTCTTATATGAGAATCATATACTTTTCATCTGAATCTTATATTAAAGCGCCACATGCAATTCTCATAAAAAACATTATATATATATAAAGAGAGAGAGAGAGAGAGAGAGAGAGAGGGAGAGAGAGAGAGAGAGAGAGATGTAATTTTGCCATTATTTGGCGGGTTAGTTTCTTCAATATCGCGGAAAGTTGCTATAGTATATGAACTGTTGCTTTATTCAACGTGAGCTCTGGTGGATAAATACTAGTGTCCAAAAAGAACGGATACTCAATATCGAGTATATCATCTAGATACCAAATTATTATTAAACGCACCAATAATGTCTCCCTTTGTAGCAAGTGGCAAACTCAGCATAACATCTCATAACAGTGTAAAAATAAATTTGCATAAACGAAAAGTTGAGAAACATACTTCAGAATTTAGAACTGTATTTTGATGTTCTTTTCAGATAAGGATGCGTCGATGTTCATTCAAGGTCTGCCTAATGGGGATACTTTTAACAGTGCTTGGTATAAAGTACTTGACACCATCCTACTTAAGTGTATGCAAACCCTGCGATAAGACGACAGATAAACCACGCAAAACGGCAACCACTACCAAGCGTACGTATTACTAATATCGTATCAAGTCTGAGAGTATGTAGCCTTGCCTGGCCATTTTAAACTACCATTTGCATTTTAAATTAACATATGGCGTTAGGCAATGCCCGATGTAAACACTCTGGATTAAATGAAGAATATATGACAATACCAATAACAAACTAAATGTATCTAGTTTTACACACATTTAGTCGTACTCGTTATAAACAAAATAGTCAAATGGCCCTGAATAGTTGGCCTGTTGACCTAGTACATTGTAGACAATTGCAACAGTAACAGTTCAAATGGGTGTGATAAAGTAATGGTCTTATAAATTAAGATTTAAATTTGTTCCCTTATAAATCTGTGTAAAGCATGTCACCCCAGGGCAGGACTAAGCTATGATACATGCAAAATATCAGACCTCTAGCTCTTGTAGTTTCAGAGATAAAGAAGATTTGTCTTGGAATTTCCAAGTTTTCCTTATGTAAGTCTATGTAAAGCATGCACAGATGTTATACACAAACCGTGGACCCATGTGACACATGTTAACTCCCGTGCCTTAATTTGAACAAACTATTATTTTTTTTTAATTTTGATCACCAAATTAATTGTAATCCATTTATTCACCCCGTAATAGGTCTGTGAGGGTCGGGGTGGGCTACCCATCAACAAACCGTACAGATATAGATGTATTATGCATAATATTTATATATAAACAGTTTTCAAAATATTTAGAAGAAAAAAATGCATATCCTGATTTGAAACTGCATTAATGGGGATTTTTTTTTTAATTTCTTTGCAATATTCAAAAGAAGATTTAAAATACCATTTTGATGAAAGGGGTTCTCTGCAATCTGAGATTCTTTCAAAATAATGTTATTTGCAAATACACCAGATTTCTGTGTGTCCCTTTAAAACTTGAAAGCCGTAAACATTTACAAAATTGTCAAACTATTTATTTAGGTACTGTAATACGCCTTCATTAATAATAGTAAAGAAATGTTGTTTGTTTTTAAAATGCCAGCATGTATATCTTGTATAAAGAATTGTTTAACGTAGATAAATACAATGCTAACATAATCAACGTATGAGTGTTTCAGTTTTATACAAGATCCACATACTATCTCTGCTAAGATTTCCTACAGTTGACTGTGTGAAACAAAAATGGTGTTATCCAGAATAAATATATAAAGAAAATACAAGATATTTATATGGAGGTGTGACTCTTTATTATTCAGTTGGAACAACGGAGAACATAATCTAACAGATATAACTACACATTTCTTGGGATTTTCCTATTGATTGTTCTTTTGTCAAAAAAAAAAAAGACAAAACAAAAAACAAGAAGAAGAAGGAACAAGATAGATTTGTTGCACAGCGTAACTCTTAAAATTTAAGAAACAAATATTTAAGCAGGGATTTATATGTCATCCAACATGTCCAAGGTTTTTCAAATTTATCAAATGCAAACATTTAATTGCGTTTATTGTTTTCAGTTTGATATATGTATTTAATTTGTGGTTTGAAATCTACGAACAATGGTAATCTTCCATCTAACTTGCATTTATATATGAAGTATTTTGCATGCATAATTAGTTTATTTAGAACATTGCCATATTCCCTAGACCCAAATATTATTGATTTTGTAGTCCTTTCCGGTTGAATTATTATATTATTGTCATTGCAAGTAATCTTAAAAATATCCCAAAATGATTTGGTATATTAACATTCCCAAAATAAATTTGTAATGGTTTCTGGAGACTTTGTGCAAACGCTACAGAAATTATAATTTTTCATCTTCATTTTTGTCAAAAGGATGTTATTAGCAGTAATTATGTGGTTTATTTTTTCCTTTAAGCAACGTAATCTATTCCCTTTGTACATTTGAAATGTATTTTGAATAATTCATTCCAAACTCTGTCTATATTTATATCATATTGCTGCCATTTGACTATATATGTTGGATGTACATTTGATTTAATAAGTATATCATAAATGGGACGACAGCCTTTCTGTGCGCTTGTTATTAGGGACACTATCTATGGGCAAATTGGACTTTCTAAATTGATAGCAAGATGAGCAAATTTGTGTTTTTCGAAGGCAGCATAATTTGAACAAACTTGATCGTTTTGGGGATTTCAATTAGTAATATGGAAAACAATGTCAAAGGTACTTGAGAAAAAGATGTTCACATATTTTAATCGTTTATGGTATTGGCGGTTACCTTGGATGTGTCACTGACCTAAACTTACATCGATAAATAATTATCTAGAAGCGCGCTACACCGCCAACACAGGGTTAACAACAGATGTGGATCCTTGTTACGGTTAGAGGCAAACACAGGGTTAACAACAGGTGTGGATCCTTGTAACGGTTAGAGGCAAACACAGGGTTAACAGCAGGTGTGGATCCTTGTAACGGTTATAGGCAAACACAGGGTTAACAACAGGTGTGGATCCTTGTAACGGTTAGAGGCAAACACAGGGTTAACAACAGGCTTGTAACGGTTAGAGGCAAACACAGCGTTAACAACAGGTGTGAATCCTTGTAACGGTTATAGGCAAACACAGGGTTAACAACAGGTGTGGATCCTTGTAACGATTAGGGGAAAACACAGGGTTAACAACAGGTGTGGATCATTGTAACGGTTATAGGCAAACACAGGGTTAACAACAGGTGTGGATCCTTGTAACGGTTAGTGGCAAACACAGGGTTAACAACAGGCGTGTATCCTTGTAACGGTTATAGGCAAACACAGGGTTAACAACAGGTGTGGATCATTGTAACGGTTATAGGCAAACACAGGGTTAACAACAGGTGTGAATCCTTGTAACGGTTAGAGGCAAACACAGCGTTTACAACAGGTGTGAATACTTGTAACGGTTATAGGCAAACACAGGGTTAACAACAGGTGTGGATCCTTGTAACGGTTAGTTTCAAACACAGGGTTAACAACAGGTGTGTATCCTTGTAACGGTTAGAGGCAAACACAGGGTTAACAACAGGCTTGTAACGGTTATAGGCAAACACAGGGTTAACAACAGGTGTGAATCCTTGTAACGGTTATAGGCAAACACAGGGTTAACAACAGGCTTGTAACGGTTAGAGGCAAACACATCGTTAACAGCAGGTGTAAATCCTTGTAACGGTTATAGGCAAACACAGGGTTAACAACAGGTGTGGACACTTGTAACGGTTATAGGCAAACACGGGATTAACAGCAGGAGTGGATCATTGTAACGGTTATAGGCAAACACAGGGTTAACAGCAGGTGTGGATCCTTGTAACGGTTATAGGCAAACACAGGGTTAACAACAGGTGTGGATCCTTGTAACGGTTATAGGCAAACACAGGGTTAACAACAGGTGTGGATCCTTGTAACGGTTAGAGGCAAACAGGTGTGGATCCTTGTAACGGTTATAGGCAAACACAGGGTTAACAACAGGTGTGGATCCTTGTAACGGTTAGAGGCAAACACAGCGTTAACAACAGGTGTGAATACTTGTAACGGTTATAGGCAAACACAGGGTTAACAACAGGTGTGGATCCTTGTAACAGTTAGTGGCAATAACAGGGTAACAACAGGGGTGTATCCTTATAACGGTTAGAGGCAAACACAAGGTTAACAACAGGCTTGTAATGGTTATAGGCAAACACAGGGTTAACAACAGGTGTGAATCCTTGTAACGGTTATAGACAAACACAGGGTTAACAACAGGTGTGGATTTTTGTAACGGTTATAGGCAAACACAGCGTTAACAACAGGCGTGTATCCTTGTAACGGTTATAGGCAAACACAGGGTTAACAACAGGTGTGGATACTTGTTACGGTTATAGGCAAACACAGGGTTAACAACAGGCTTGTAACGGTTAGAGGCAAGCACAGCGTTAACAGCAGGTTTGAATCCTTGTAACGGTTATAGGCAAACACTGGGTTAACAACAGGTGTGGATCCTTGTAACGGTTATAGGCAAACACAGCGTTTACAACAGGTGTGAATACTTGTAACGGTTATAGGCAAACACAGGGTTAACAGCAGGTGTGGATCATTGTAACGGATATAGGCAAATAGAGGGTTTACAACAGGTGTGGATCCTTGTAACGGTTATAGGCAAACACAGGGTTAACAACAGGTGTGAATACTTGTAACGGTTTTAGGCAAACACAGGGTTAACAACAGGTGTGGATCCTTGTAACGGTTATAGGCAAACACAGGGTTAACAACAGGTGTGGATCATTGTAACGGTTATAGGCAAACACAGCGTTAACAACAGGTGTGAATAATTGTAACGGATATAGGCAAATAGAGGGTTTACAACAGGTGTGGATCATTGTAACGGTTATAGGCAAACACAGGGTTAACAACAGGTGTGAATAATTGTAACGGTTATAGGCAAACACAGGGTTAACAACAGGTGTGGATCATTGTAACGGTTATAGGCAAACACAGGGTTAACAACAGGTGTGGATAATTGTAACGGATATAGGCAAATAGAGGGTTTACAACAGGTGTGGATCATTGTAACGGTTATAGGCAAACACAGCGTTAACAACAGGTGTGAATAATTGTAACGGTTATAGGCAAACACAGGGTTAACAACAGGTGTGGATCATTGTAACGGTTATAGGCAAACACAGGGTTAACAACAGGTGTGGATAATTGTAACGGATATAGGCAAATAGAGGGTTTACAACAGGTGTGGATCATTGTAACGGATATAGGCAAATAGAGGGTTTACAACAGGTGTGGATCCTTGTAACGGTTATAGGCAAACACAGGGTTAACAACAGGTGTGAATACTTGTAACGGTTTTAGGCAAACACAGGGTTAACAACAGGTGTGGATCCTTGTAACGGTTATAGGCAAACACAGGGTTAACAACAGGTGTGGATCCTTGTAACGGTTATAGGCAAACACAGGGTTAACAACAGGTGTGGATCCTTGTAACGGTTATAGGCAAACACAGGGTTAACAACAGGTGTGAATACTTGTAACGGTTTTAGGCAAACACAGGGTTAACAACAGGTGTGGATCCTTGTAACGGTTATAGGCAAACACAGGGTTAACAACAGGTGTGGATCCTTGTAACGGTTATAGGCAAACACAGGGTTAACAACAGGTGTGGATCCTTGTAACGGTTATAGGCAAACACAGGGTTAACAACAGGTGTGGATCCTTGTAACGGTTATAGGCAAACACAGGGTTAACAACAGGTGTGGATCCTTGTAACGGTTATAGGCAAACACAGGGTTAACAACAGGTGTGGATCCTTGTAACGGTTATAGGCAAACACAGGGTTAACAACAGGTGTGGATCCTTGTAACGGTTATAGGCAAACACAGGGTTACAGCAGGTGTGGATCATTGTAACGGATATAGGCAAACACAGGGTTACAGCAGGTGTGGATCATTGTAACGGATATAGGCAAATAGAGGGTTTACAACAGGTGTGGATCCTTGTAACGGTTTTAGGCAAACACAGGGTTAACAACAGGTGTGGATCCTTGTAACGGTTAGTGACAAACAAGGGTTAAAAACAGGGGTGTATCCTTGTAACGGTTATAGGCAAACACAGGGTTAACAACAGGCTTGTAACGGTTATAGGCAAACACAGGGTGGATACTTTATCTTAACTTGTGATATTTTATCTGGGCATATAACTGACATTTTTAACATAATATTTGATTCAGGATATTTTCCGGATGAATAGACTGAAGGTTTTATAATCCCCTTGCACAAGCGAGGTGATAAAGACGTGGTTAATAACTACAGGGGAATAACTCTAGTAAGTTGTATGGGCAAACTTTTTACAAGTATTTTGAACACCCGGATTAATAAATGGTGTGAGATAAATAATACTGTATCGGACGCACAATTTGGCTTCATGAAAGGCAGATCAACGGTAGTTGCAATTTTCGCACTTTATAGTATAATTGAAAAAATTCTAAACAATAAAACAAATTCCGGATGAATAGACTGAAGGTTTTATAATCCCCTTGCACAAGCGAGGTGATAAAGACGTAGTTAGTAACTACAGGGGAATAACTCTAGTAAGTTGTATGGGCAAACTTTTTACAAGTATTTTGAACACCCGGATTAATAAATGGTGTGAGATAAATAATACTGTATCGGACGCACAATTTGGCTTCATGAAAGGCAGATCAACGGTAGTTGCAATTTTCGCACTTTATAGCATAATTGAAAAAATTCTAAACAATAAAACAAATTCCGGATGAATAGACTGAAGGTTTTATAATCCCCTTGCACAAGCGAGGTGATAAAGACGTGGTTAATAACTACAGGGGAATGACTCTAGTAAGTTGTATGGGGAAACTTTTTACAAGTGTTTTGAACATCCGGATTTATAAATGGTGTGAGATTAATAATACTGTATCGGACACACAATTTGGCTTTATGAAAGGCGGATCAACGGTAGATGCAATTTTCGCACTTCATAGTATAATTGAAACAACTCTAAACCATAAAAAACGGCTTTATTGTGCTTTTATAGACCTTAAAAAAGCGTTTGATTATATTTATAGAAATGCAATGTGGTTAAAGTTATATAAATTTGGCATTAACGGGAAAATGTTAAGAATAATTCGTTCTATGTATAACTCTCAAATCATGCATTAAATACTGCGGTTCTTTCCCAGATTTTTTCGAGATTTCAGTCGGTTTGAAGCCAGGGTAGATACTGTCTCCGATCATGTTTGCATTGTTTATTGAAGATTTAGAGTTATATTTGCAAAATAGAATAAACAGTGATTTATCATTAGATGACATTTCTTTAATTTTACTGCTTTTTGCTGATAGGTAATACTCCGCAAGATCTGCAAATGAGCTTAAATCGTCTATATGAGTATTGTGAAACTTGGGGCCTGGAAGTAAATACTGAAAAAACAAAGGTTATAGTTTTTCGTAAAAGAGTAAGAGTAACCGTTGATGAAAAGTTTTCTTATAACGGAGCATAATTAGAGGTTTGAGATGATTTTAATTATCTTGGAGTTGTATTTAACTACACTGGGTCGTATACGTTAAATCAACAGGCTATGTGCGGCAAAGCATTAAAAGCTATGAATCTTGTAACTGCAAACATAAGGAAAATTGAACTAAAACCTAAAATATCCCTTCAATTATTTGATGCTTTTGTCTCGTCAATACTCAATTATGGCTATGAAGTGTGGGGTTTCACAAAATCAAAGGAGATAGAGAGAATTCCTCTCAAGTTTTGTACAAACATTCTAGGAGTAAAACTGACAACGAGTTATGCTGGTGTTTACGGTGAATTGGGGCGTTATCCATTATTTATCACAAGATATACTAGAAGAGTTAGATATTGGTTGAAATTAGTTACAACAGAAAATATAATTTTATCATCGGTATATAAATCTTCATTATCTGATTGTGAAAGTGGTTTAAACAATTGGTTATCCAATGTAAATCTCTGCTTAATACGTATGGTTTTATGTATGTATGGGATGATCCTTTAAGGGTGAACCATCAACATTTTATATCTAGCTTTAATCAGAGGTTGGTGGATTGCTTTATTCAAAAATGGAACACTGATCTACAAGACAATAGAGTATTATCAAGTTTGTATAGACATGTTAAAGATAATTTTGGATATGAAAACTATCTGAATATTTTATGTACAAAACGATGTTTTCACTAAATTACGTTTATCTTCACATAGCTTAAGAATTGAGACAGGTCGTTATGCAAGACATAGGATTGAAAGAAATGAAAGAGTTTGTGAAATATGTAATTCATTTGAAATTGAAGACGAATTTCCCTTTGTTTTAATTTGTACAGCTTATAATGATATTAGAAAGAAATATATCAGAAAATATTACATACAAAGGCCAAATATGTTTAAATTTATAACACTTCTACAATCTTCAAAGAAGAAAAAACTTTTTAATTTAAGTAAATATTTGTCAGAGGCATTTACTGTCAGATGTTCTATTCCAATATTATTTTTTTAAATATATTCAAGTACATACTCACATAAACTGTTATTTTATATATAATTCCTTTTGTTTTTTGATATCCTTGCATTATTGATTAAAATGTGTGATTTATATGATTATGATTGATTAAGGAATATTGAAAATTGAACTATAAGTGAGTGTGTAGTAATATGTGTAACCTGTCATGTGATTATAATTATGTATTACAAGTATGTAATGATGAGAAACTGTAGAAGTTTAAATCAATAAAATATCTATCTATCTATCTATCTATCTATCTATCTATCTATCTATCTATCTATCTATCTATCTATCTATCTATCTATCTATCTATTATCTATCTATCTATCTATCTATCTATCTATCTATCTATCTGTCTGTCTATCTATATATATATATATCATAAAAAAAACACAATTTAGAGTTTTCATATTAACTCCAGGAAAGAAGAAAAAAAATACGAATAAAATAAGAAGTTGAAAACAGTATTTACTACGTATTAAAATCATAAATAAATCAATGCTTGTTACCATTGTATGCGTCATGGTCATTATACATTATATGTACGATGCGACGTCGACATTGACGTCTTTTTCGTAAGGTTATTGTGTTTATTAAAACAAGTATACTAAAACAAATAATCCGATAACCAGCAACTTCTATTTTATATTCCGATAGGAAATTAAATTCTCGACAAAATATTAACATTGTGCAGTTTTTTATCGAGCCATTTAATAGATAAATGGCTTTAATGTCGTTTTTTCTTAAAATGTTCAAGCCAAAAAAAGGTTAAAGAAATAGGAAATTCTAGAAATAATAGTTTACAGCTTAATTTAAATGATATAATGTATATATCAGATGAAAGGTCCCATCATGACGGACAGTGTGATATAAACAATAATTGCATGCGACTAAACTAACGCTTTGTGATTCTAAAACGTTGACAATTGAGTACAAACGTGACTTTTATGAAAAACGTCAAACATAGCCATATTTGAGACGTTATTATTAAAATATTGTTTACATGACGACAAAACAAAATTCGGATTCAAATCGCAAATATTTTCGAATTTACAAATATATATAGTTTATATGCCTACCCTTACATTTTCCAATAGGTAAATTCCCCCTTAAATATATATGATTGTATTTAGAAAATATATCCCCAAGAGAAATGAGTTTATATTACTTAGAAAAAGAAAGTGCAATCAATCATTCGTTACGTTCTCGTTCCTTCATTCGATTAAATTAAATAGCCTGCCTGAGTCAGTCTGGAAGTATTCTGGTTTCCAGTACAGATATAAAAAAAATGTTCGTCAGTTTTATTGGGAAACAATCACGTATACATGTTTTAGTGCATTTTCAGTTTTAATTTAGACCATTATATTCAAGACTAGTAATTTTATTTGATATTCCAGTAAAAAAACGACTTCAGTGTTTCGTACCTTCCCAAAATACTACCGCGACAACTGCCTAGGCGTGAATCTGCGTATCTACGGGCCTGGTTTAATTGTTGCTTACGAGATTATGAACAAGTCAAGTCTAGAGAAAGATTTTTGAATATATGCGAGCTTAATTGTAAATATGGATATAAAAATCGAACAGGAAAAGCAGTATGCAACGACGTACTAGCTTTGTGATACATATTATGCATATATACAATGTTGGTCCTTTTTTTCCAGATGTTACTCAATATTCGAAGGTGAAATTGGAAGTGGAGGAAATACAAACATTACATAACATTACGCATACCAAACGGATACAACATCTATTAGACAAGTGCAAGACAAAAGATTCAGCATACAGTAGAATAAGAGCGATGACCCGAACGTTTTACTACATCAAGAAATATAACCTGACATATTGCAAAGTGCCGAAAGCTGGTTGTACATTCTGGTCACAAGCATTTGATATATTTAAGCATGGTGCCGATTTTCAAAACACTGCTCTTAAGAAATCTCGCATGGATATTCATTTTGACGCAAAGGTCCATCAAATAGAGTACAATAGCATCGTAAGAAGCCAATCGCGTCTAATAATAGTATCACGTGATCCCTACTCTCGTTTGTTTTCCGCTTATACTGACAAAGTGTTCTTAGAGACTATTCCCCCTGGCAACTTAGGTTTTCAAATACGGAAACAGGCAAATCAAAATAAACACGTGCCTGTATGTCAAACGAACGTAACCTTTCACGAATTTCTGACGTACGTCATTTCCGTTTCGAAAGCAGGTCAAGCCCTCGAGCCACATTGGACTCCTATTTATACGTTATGTAAGCCGTGTGAGTCAACCCCTTTTATTCTACTTAAACAGGAAAGTTTTGCAACAGATGTGGAGTATACCCTTAAAAATATCGGTGTTGAGAAAGATATCTTTGATGCTCTGTATGAAGCCTTGCATAGTCGCAGAATTGAAGCCACTATCCCGGGAATCGTAGAAGAAACGTATAAAATAGCTAAAACAGGACCTCTTGCAAAATGTGTAGGATTGTTAGAAGTTGCACGGAGAGTGTGGAAAGTGCTCCAAATCCAGGGTTTCCTTGGTACCGTCGAATTTCCAGTTCAGGTATTTGGTTTCAGTGATCATGGAGATGTGTCAAACGCATCTTACGTTTCAGAAGTTATTTTGGATACCATAAAGACCCAATCGTTGAGTACATTAGACAGCAAGATGCAGAGACATACAGCATTAGTCAAAGCTTACAAACTGATTCCTGATGACGTCATAAAGGAGATTCAGGAGTTGTACAAGATGGATTTTGAGTTGTTTGACTACAGTTATATACCACCAAAATAAGTTCTAGGTAGATGACCAATGCAACTGACGCCAAAATAAGTTCTGTGTAGATAACCAAGGCAATATACCGCCAAAGTAAGATCTGTGTAGATAACGAAGGCAATTTAGCGCCAAAGTAAGTTCTGTTTAGATAACCAAGACAATATATCGCCGAAATAAGTTATGTGTTGATAACCAAGGCAACATACTGCAAAAATAAGTTATCTGTTGATAACCAAGGCAATATACCGCTAAAAGCAAGTTCTGTGTGGATAACCAAGGCATTATACCGCTAAAAGCAAGTTCTGTGTGGATAAACAAGGCAGTATACCGCTAAAAGCAAGTTCTGTGTGGATAAACAAGGCAATATACTGCTAAAAGCTAGTTCTGTGTGGATAAACAAGGCAATATACCGCTAAAAGCAAGTTCTGTGTGGATAAACAAGGCAGTATACCGCTAAAAGATAGTTCTGTGTGGAGAACCAAGGCAATATACCGCTTAAAGCAAGTTCTGTGTGGATAAACAAGGCAATATACCGCTAAAAGCAAGTTCTGTGTGGATAAACAAGGCAATATACCGCTAAAAGCAAGTTATGTGTGGATAAACAAGGCAATATACCGCTAAAAGCAAGTTCTGTGTGGATAAACAAGGCAGTATACCGCTAAAAGCAAGTTCTGTGTGGATAACCAAGACAATATACCGCTAAAAGCAAGTTAGTTCTGTGTGGATAAACAAGGCAGTATACCGCTAAAAGCAAGTTCTGTGTGGATAACCAAGGCATTATGTTATAGTGTGTGCCTTCAAAACAGTATGGCTGAAATGTAGGTTGGCATATAGATGGGCCTGATTTGATTATGGCCCTAGATGGAAATAATCTATATTTGACAATGTACGCCCTCTAAAAGTTTCATTTTCTGTCTAATCTTAAAACATCTAAGTGAGCATGTACATGTACATGTTGATGAGATAGCAGTTGGTATCTACAAGGCTGTAATGAGAGTATTTTCATGACCGAGACATGGCCTTTGAATTGGCAAATTAGCAATATTGTATTTGATAATGTACACTGGGAACCTGTAGTCGAGTGTTTTGCATAATTATCATTTGCATAGTTGTTTTGTTTTGTTTTCATTTCGGAAACTTGTTTTCAAACTTCAAGATATTTGATTTAAATTATTAGTATTAACAGTTCAGGATTCAGCTTGTACATGGCTTTATACCCACGCAAATGAAGTTTGAGAGCTGGTATATAGGAGTCACTACGGCGGGTGGTCTGTTGGTATGTTGGTCTGTCGGTCGGTCGCTCTGTTGAATCTTGTGGAGCGACCAACTTCTACAGTTTTCCAGATATTGATATGCATGATGAACATGAAGTGTACATGTGCGTGACACCATTTTAGTTTGGCTCGATCAATTTGATATTTTAAGTTATTGCCTTTACACTTCTTCAAAATTGCTATATTCAGCATATGAAATCTTATAGAGCAAACTACTTCTTCAACAGTTTTCAAGATATTAAATTGAAACTTCGTATATATGATCAACAGGAAATGTAGATGTGCGTGACACAATTTCAGTTCGTCTCGGGCAATTCCGAGTTATTGCCCTAGCACTTAGTTAAAATTGAAACCATGTGACGTGAACTACTTTTACAGTTTTGAAGATACTGAATTGAATTGTGAATGTGATAAACATGAAGTGTACATGTGCGTGACACAATATTGGTGCAGCCCAGTCAATGCCATGCAGAGTTATTGCCCTTGCACTTATTTTTCGTGAGTGTCTATACACCTGTGTTGGTTTAATTTTGATGACGTAGTAAGCCTTTTCTAACAAGCATGTAATTAAATGATATATTGCCAACACTACTCTGAGCATGGCTGTCTTTATTTTGTCTGAATCATTACATGATGTTTACTACTGTGGGTGTGTGAACCACGTTATGCTTTACTGCAGTAGGTCACTACGTAGACATATAACACAATGCTTGCCTATGCCAATTTTATGTACTGTATTTTTAATTTATATATAGTCGTATTACAATCTAACACACCATATTCCGTGTCCCCTTTACTATCGTAATGTCAGTTTTACTATCGTAATGTCAGTTTTATTATCGTAATGTCAGTTTTACTATCGTAATGTCAGCTGAATTTCCACGCATGAAGACACGTAGTATGCCTGAAGTGTTGGCCGTATAGTTTAAATCACCACTCTGTGGCAGTGTAATCGACCTTACTTTATATGCATGATTTCATCCTCATGAAAAGCGTCTTTAACTTCGGTTATTACCACCACCTGAAAGAAAAAGAATTTCACATTCCATTTAGTTGCTTCTCAGTAACATGCACGTGACCAGTTGTCAACGCCAATGAGTATGAAACAACTTAACTGATTATATAAACCGGCTGAATAAAGGTTAATCAATGAATTTCAACTGATTTAACTTAGGAAACATCTTGACTCTGAAAACATGAGGAAATGTATTTCCAACTTGAACAAAAATAAATTAATGTATATTGTGTCTCTGTCCATGATGCAATGCAAGACTTTGAAGTGTTGACTGTGTCTCTGTCCATGATGCAATGCAAGACTTTGACGTGTTGACTGTGTCTTTGTCCATGATGCAATGCAAGACTTTGACGTGTTGACTGTGTCTCTGTCCATGATGCAATGCAAGACTTTGACGTGTTGACTGTGTCTTTGTCCATGATGCAATGCAAGACTTTGAAGTGTTGACTGTGTCTCTGTCCATGATGCAATGCAAGACTTTGACGTGTTGACTGTGTCTCTGTCCATGATGCAATGCAAGACTTTGAAGTGTTGACTGTGTCTTTGTCCATGATACAATGCAAGACTTTGACGTGTTGACTGTGTCTCTGTCCATGATGCAATGCAAGACTTTGAAGTGTTGACTGTGTCTTTGTCCATGATGCAATGCAAGACTTTGAAGTGTTGACTGAGAAACACACGTTTCTGGTTTTGATTGGTCAACGTTGCGTAGACATGCATGTTATTTGTAAAAACTCGGACAATTCTTGCTTCGCTCGGAATCAAACCGAGTGTGTATATCAACGGATCGGTATGGTCAACATTTTGACATTTTTACATGCCGGATGGCAATGGACAGAAAATAGTGCACTTTTGTTATATCAACAATATGGCCATTATCTACACATGTTGCGCGCTGAGGATGAATGAATAACCCATTTCACCTGTACTTAGGGAATCTTCGTACAGTGTTCGAAATTTCAGTCACATGGCGCAAAGTCACATGACTTCAAGAACTAATCAGATGCTGGTAGTCACCGAAGTATAAACAATCACAAACTAACAAGTTTCAGTGCTTTTATATTGAGTTAAAGTATGCGTATTCGTTCGCTAGAACACCGCAACCATTAGTGATATTCTATGCAGAAACCATATCGACTTATTCCTTGGAAACTCTATCGAATTTCAAGGCTACACGAAACATGTTGAATTGTTTACATTGGAGCACGTGCGCTTAAGTTGGAACCGGTGTAGAAATATTCATTGTTTTCTGACAATCCCGTTTTTGAATTGTATCAATAAACACGCTTCGTTTTTGTTTTTCTACCAAACAGATTAATAAGATATATCGGTCATGTGCTCAAGTTATGGTCTGTCAGTTAAAAACATGTTTGTATTGTTTTTAATTCACATTGGGCACCGTTAAAATGAATATATAAATATTGCATCCCAGTTGGGGTGACAGTGGATATTGTCAACCTAAGGAAATTAATGTCAACCGAGGCGAATTAAAAACAATACAAACATGTTATTAACTGTCAGACCATAACTTTTATTATACCGAACAAAAGTTGTTTTGATTAAAATTATAATATATGAGGTGGAAAAATTCCCAATAACAATTATTATTATTTATTTTTTGTATACTAGTTTTGATTTAAAGTAACAAAATGTGTATTGTCGTTTGGGAAACAAAGCGTCTTACAATTGAAATAACTTCAACTGTATTTTAATAAACGTCCACCGATTTCCAACTGCGCAAAGCGTGTCGTAATTGAAAAAATAACACCTTTTGTTTATACTTCCCGTGACGTCACAATCGTGTAACAGTATACAGTTATCACATGTGTGTTTGGGGAACAGTCAAAACTGTTTTCCCGAGGTGGAGGGGATGGCAGTGTGAATTGTTTCACGAGGCCGATTGTTCCCCAAACACACATGTGATAACTGTTTTATTACCTGATTAAATCTTTTTAACTGTTTAACTGTTTTAACTGTTTTATTACCTGATTAAATCTTAATCTTAATCTTAATCTGATTAAATCTTCCTCCGAAATATCTTCAAAGCGAGCCATCTGCTTTGTTTACGTCTGCTGAATAATCAGCATCACTTAGCGCTTAGACGCTTGTAAATTTTCCGACAATTTCCGTGACAGTTCGGAAATGTTCAATGTGTGGGGAAATTCGTGACTGGCGGAAAATGCCGAGTTTTGAGGTTCCTTCTATAAATAGTAATCGGGGAAATTCCAGCACGTGAGGGAAACAGTCGAAACTAAAGCCCGGTAACAATTCGTTTTCACCGGGAACAGTCTTTTCCTTAGTGAATTAGCAAGAAATGACGATATAGCATTTATATAGGAGATCAAGTAATAATAAAAATTGTTTACCGGTGAACAGTAAAAATTGCTTCGCGCTAGGGGTATGGGCAATTTATACAGGATTGTAAACGTGAGGTATAATAATATTTAATATGCCTACCAGTGTTTTATTGGTCGACTTAATTGGCTACTCGGAGATAGCTCGTTATTATCCGTGATATTTCGGCAAATGTCGGGGTGAAATGGGCTATTCAGCGGGGAACTACAGCACATCAAATAAATAATTTAATCGCCAATGTCTTGCATAGTGCAACTACACATCCTTTTTTAAAATGCGTATACCTTTTCAAAACGTTAAATATTCGTAACATATCAAAACACACTTCAAGGAGCATATGTAGACCTGTGACAATTTAATACCAAAAGTAATAAACTTTCTGAAGGTTAAACTTATGATTACATAAGGATATATTACAGGTAAATCAGCCTAGGTATAATAATTCTAGGAAAACAACACCAGCTGCTTTACATGGTGTTATGGTCTGGCACCAATTTTCAAACTCTGTCTCTCTTAATACAATAATTCGTCAAAATAGCGATGAAAATCAGTTAAAAGAAGTATTGCTTTCAATAAGAGAGTATAAAACGACACCCGATCATGCAACATGTCTTCAGAACCTCCAATGGAACAATTTAAAGAGCGCATATGGAGCAGCTGCCTTGGAAGATTTGCAAAATAGAAGACTATTTGTGTTTCCAACGCATGCAGAAGTTTGGGAACATAACAAGGCCATGTTAACTTAACTATACAAAACATATCCTGTTGCTCAAATCAAGGGTTTATCTAAAGGCAGTCATGCTTCTCCTGTTACAAAGGACAAAGCAGGAGGACTGGTGCATACAGTCTATCTGAGTAAAACTGCAAAAGTCATGTTGACAGTCAATCTCTTTTAATGGAGCTTTGTGAACTGTGGTTGATATTCTATACATGAATGGCAGAAGACCACCAGACACATTTTCTCACGTCATCATGGCTAATTTTCCCAGTTTTACTGAAACACCATTTCTGATAGAAAATCCCAAACTGGTACCGATAGTTCCCGTGGAAAGAAGAATAGATGTCATTTGCCATTCTTGCAAGCGAAGGCAGATACCGCTTGGCCTTGGATGGGCGACAACAATAAATCAATGTCAAGGGATGACAATTGGTGAGGGTGAAACTAACAGATATATAAACACAGGCACAAGACAGTTTGAGTCACAAAGTCCTGGTGCATTGTTTGTTGACTTATCCCGAGTCATATCTGCTGGTAGTCAAACAAAGCTTCCGGATTTTGCTTGGCACCCTTCAGTTCTTGTTAATCAAGACAGAATTTGCCATGTTGTGCATACACCAACTATTACCGCACGTGACAGAGACATACAGTGACTTGCTGATTTGTCGAGACACACACACAAACAGTTTCAGCATCTTTCTCATGATCTGTCTATATGTAACAAAATCAACGCAATATTCGCCAACTTCAGCAAAAGCATTTTGGAAGAATGATTTCATCTAAATCATCACTAATCAGTGATTACAACTGAAACATTGTAATCTATGCTTTCCAGAAACCCTTTTAATGGAAGCTGTTTGGACTAGTTGGGTGATGAGACAATCGCTACCCTTAGTCCCATTAAATCAAGGTGAGAGGTATAACAACTGCTAACCTTAGTCCCATTAGATCAAGGTGGGCGGTGTGACAGTCGTTAACCTTAGTCCTATTAAATCAAGGTGGGCTGTGTGACAGTCGCTAAGCTTAGTCCCATTAAATCAAGGTGGGCGGTGTGACAGTCGTTAACCTTAGTCCCATTAAATCAAGGTGAGCGGTATAACAACTGCTAACTTTAGTCCCATTAGATCAAGGTGGGCGGTGTGACAGTCGATAACCTTAGTCCCATTAAATCAAGGTGGGCGGTGTCACAGTCGCTAAGCTTAGTCCCATTTAATCAAGGTGGGCAGTGTGACAGTCGCTAAGCTTAGTCCCATTAAATCACGGTGGGCGGTGTGACAGTCGTTAACCTTAGTCCCATTAAATCAAGGTGGGCGGTGTGACAGTCGTTAACCTTAGTCCCATTAAATCAAGGTGGACGGTGTGACAGTCGCTAAGCTTAGTCCCATTAAATCAAGGTGGGCGGTGTGACAGTCGTTAACCTTAGTCCCATTAAATCAAGGTGAGCGGTAAAACAACTGCTAAACTTAGTCACATTAGATCAAGGTGGGCGGTGTGACAGTCTTTAGCCTTAGTCCCATTAAATCAAGGTGGGCGGTGTGAAAGTCGTTAACCGTAGTCCATTAAATCAGGGTGAGCGGTATAACAACTGCTAACCTTAGTCCCATTTAGATAAAGGTGGGTGGTGTGACAGTCGTTAACCTTAGTCCCATTAAATCAAGGTGGGCGGTGTGACAGTCGCTAAATTTAGTCCCCTTAAATAAATGTGGGCGGTGTGACAGTCGCTAAGCTTAGTCCCATTAAATCAAGGTGGGCGGTGTAACAGTCGTTAACCTTAGTCCTATTAAATCAAGGTGAGCGGTATAACAACTGCTAACCTTAGTCCCATTAGATCAAGGTGGGCGGTGTGACAGCCGTTAACCATAGTCCCATTAAATCAAGGTGGGCGGTGTGACAGTCGTTAACCGTAGTCCTATATAAATCAAGGTGAGCGGTGTGACAGTCGTTAACCTTAGTCCTATTAAATCAAGGTGAGCGGTATAACAACTGCTAACCTTAGTCCCATTAGATCAAGGTGGGCGGTGTGACAGTCGTCAACCATAGTCCCATTAAATCAAGGTGGGCGGTGTGACAGTCGCTAAGCTTAGTCCCATTAAATCAAGCTTGGGGGTGAAACAGTCGTTAACCTTAGTCCCATTAAATCAAGGTGGGCGGTGTGACAGTCGCTAAGCTTAGTCCCATTAAATCAAGGTGGGCGGTGTGACATTCGTTAACATTAGTCCCATTAAATCAAGGTGAGGGGTATAATAACTGCTAACCTTAGTCCCATTAGATCGAGGTGGGCGGTGTAACAGTCGTTAACCTTAGTCCTATTAAATCAAGGTGAGCGGTATAACAACTGCTAACCTTAGTCCCATTAGATCAAGGTGGGCGGTGTGACAGTCGTTAACCATAGTCCCATTAAATCAAGGTGGGCGGTGTGACAGTCGCTAAGCTTAGTCCCATTAAATCAAGGTGGGCGGTGTGACAGTCGTTAACCTTAGTCCTATATAAATCAAGGTGAGCGGTGTGACAGTCGTTAACCTTAGTCCTATTAAATCAAGGTGAGCGGTATAACAACTGCTAACCTTAGTCCCATTAGATCAAGGTGGGCGGTGTGACAGTCGCCAACCATAGTCCCATTAAATCAAGGTGGGCGGTGTGACAGTCGCTAAGCTTAGTCCCATTAAATCAAGGTTGGGGGTGAAACAGTCGATAACCTTAGTCCCATTAAATCAAGGTGGACGGTGTGACAGTCGCTAAGCTTAGTCCCATTAAATCAAGGTGGGCGGTGTGACAGTCGTTAACCTTAGTCCCATTAAATCAAAGTGAGCGGTATAACAACTGCTAACCTAAGTCCCATTATATTAAGGCGGGCGGTGTGACAGTCGCTAAGATTAGTCCCATTAAGTCAAGGTGGGCGGTGTGACAGTCGATAACCTTAGTCCTATTAAATCAAGGAGGGCGGTGTGACAGTCGCTTAGCTTAGTCCCATTAAATCAAGGTGGGCGATGTGACAGTCGTTAACCTTAGTCCCATTAAATCAAGGTGAGCGGTATAACAACTGCTAACTTTAGTCCCATTAAATCAACGTGGGCGGTGTGACAGTCGTTAACCTTAGTCCTATTAAATCAAGGTGGGCGGTGTGACAGTCGCTAAGATTAGTCCCGTTAAATCAAGGTGGGCGGTGTGATAGTCGTTAAGCTTAGTCCCATTAAATCAAGGTGGGTGGTGTGACAGTCGCTAAGATTAGTCCCGTTAAATCAAGGTGGGCTGTGTGACAGTCGCTAAGCTTAGTCCCATTAAATCAAGGTGGGCGGTGTGACAGTCGTTAACCTTAGTATCATTAAATCAAGGTGAGCGGTGTGACAGTCGCTAAGATTAGTCCCGTTAAATCAAGGTGGGCGGTGTGATAGTCGTTAAGCTTAGTCCCATTAAATCAAGGTGGGCAGTGTGACAGTCGCTAAGCTTAGTCCCATTAAATCAAGGTGGGCGCTGTGACAGTCGTTAACATTAGTCCCATTAAATCAAGGTGAGCGGTATAATAACTGCTAACCTTAGTCCCATTAGATCCAGGTGGGCGGTGTGACAGTCCCTAACCTTAGTCCCATTAAATCAAGGTGGGCGGTGTCACAGTCCCTAATCATAGTCCCATTAAATCAAGGTGGGCGGTGTCAAAGACGCTAACCTTAGTCCCATTAAATCAAGGTGGGCGGTGTGACAGTCGCTAACCCTAATCCCATTAGATCAAGTTGGGCGGTGGGATAATATCTAACCTTAGTCCCATTAAATCATAGGTGGGCGGTGTGACAGTCGCTTACCTTAGTCCCATTAAATCAAGGTGGGCGGTGCGACAATCGCTAACCTTAGTCCCATTAAATCAAGGTGGGCGTTGTGACAATCGCTAACCTTAGTCCCATTAAATCAAAGTGAGCGGTATGACGACTGCTAACCTTAGTCCAATTAATCCAAGGTGGGCGTTGTGACAGTCGCTTACCTTAGTCCCATTAAATCAAGGTGGGCGGTGTGACAGTCACTTACTTAAGTCCCGTTAAATCCAGATGGGCGGTGCGACAGTCGCTAACCATGAGTCCCGTTAAATCAAGGTGGGCGGTGTGACAGTCGCTATTATTAGTCCCATTAAATCCAGGTTGGCGGTGTGACAGTCGCTAACCTTAGTCCCATTAATCAAGGTGGGTGCTGTGACAGTCGCTTACCTTAGTCCCATTAAATCAAGGTGGGCGTTTTGACAGTAGCTTACCTAAGTTCCATTAAATCCAGGTGGGCTTTGCGACAGTCGCTCACCTTAGTCCCGTTAAATCAAGGTGGGCGTTGTGACAGTCGCTAACCTTGTCCCATTAAATCCAGGTTGGCGATGTGACAGTCGCTAAGCTTAGTCCCATTAAATCAAGGTGGGCGTTGTGACAGTCGCTAACCTTAGTCCCATTAAATCAAAGTGGCCAGTGTCACAGTCGCTAACCATAGTCCCACATTAAATCAAGGTTGGCGGTGTGACAGTTGCTAAGCTTAGTCCTATTAAATCAAGGTGGGCGTTTTGACAGTCGCTAACCTTAGTCCCATTAAATCAAGGTGGGCGGTGTGACAGTCGCTAAGCTTAGTCCCATTAAATCAAGGTGGGCGATGCGGCAGTCGCTAACCTTAGTCCCATTCAATCAAGGTGGGCGGTGTGACAGTCGCTAACCGTAATCCCATTAAATCAAGGTGTGCAGTGTGACAGTCGCTAAGATTAGTCCCATTAAATCAAGGTGGGCGGTGTAACAGTCGCTGAGCTTAGTCACATTAAACGAAGGTGGGCGGTGGGATAATCGCTAACCTTGGTCTCATTAAATCAAGGTGGGCTGTGTCACAGTCGCTAACATTAGTCCCGTTAAATCAAGGTATGCGTTGTGACAGTCACTTACCTTAGTCCCATTAAATCAAGTTGGGCGGTGTCACAGTCGCTAACCTTAGTCCCATTAAATCAAGGTGGGCGGTGTGACAGTCGCTTACCTTAGTCCCATTAAATCAAGGTTGGCGGTGGGATAATCTCTAATCTTAGTCCCATTAAATCAAGGTGGGCGGTGGGATAATCTCTAACCTTAGTCCCATTAAATCAACGTGGGCGGTGTGACAGTCGCTAAACTTAGTCCAATTAAATCAAGGTGGGCGTTGTGACAGTCGCTAACCTTAGTCCCATTTAATCAAGGTGGGCGTTGTCACAGTCCCTAATCATAGTCCCATTAAATCAAGGTGGGCGGTGTGACAGTCGTTATCTTAGTCTCATTAAATCAAGGTGACGGTGTCACAGTCGCTAACCTTAGTCCCATAAAATCAAGGTGGGTGGTGTGACAGTCGCTTACCTTAGTACCCTGAAATCAAGGTGGGAGGTGTGATAATCGCTTACATTAGTCTCATTAAATCAAGGTGGGCGGTGTGACAGTCGCTTACCTTAGTCCCATTAAATGAAGGTGGGCAGTGTGACAGTTGCTAACCCTAGTCCCATTAAATCAACGTGGGCGGTGTCACAGTCGCTAACCTTAATCCCATTAAATCAAGGTGGGCATTGTGACAGTCACTAACCTTAGTCCCATTAAATCAAGGTGGGCGGTGTCACAGTCCCTAATCATAGTCCCATTAGATCAAGGTGGGCGGTGTCACAGACGCTAACCTTAGTCCCATTAAATCAAGGTGGGCGGTGTGACAGTCGCTAACCCTAGTCCCATTAAATCAAGGTGGGCGGTGGGATAATCTCTAACCTTAGTCCCATTAAATCATAGGTGGGCGGTGTGACAGTCGCTTACCTTAGTCCCATTAAATCAAGGTGGGCGTTGTGACAATCGCTAACCTTAGTCCCATTAAATCAAAGTGAGCGGTATGACAACTGCTAACCTTAGTCCAATTAATCCAAGGTGGGCGTTGTGACAGTCGCTTACCTTAGTCCCATTAAATCAAGTTGGGCGGTGTGACAGTCGCTTACCTAAGTCCCGTTAAATCCAGGTGGGCTGTGCGACAGTCGCTAACCTTAGTCCCGTTAAATCAAGGTGGGCGGTGTGACAGTCGCTATTATTAGTCCATTAAATCCAGGTTGGCGGTGTGACAGTCGCTAACCTTAGTCCCATTAATCAAGGTGGTCGCTGTGACAGTCGCTTACCTTAGTCCCATTAAATCAAGGTGGGCGTTTTGTCAGTCGCTTACCTAAGTTCCGTTAAATCCAGGTGGGCGGTGCGACAGTCGCTCACCTTAGTCCCGTTAAATCAAGGTGGGCGTTGTGACAGTCGCTAACCTTAGTCCCATTAATACCAGGTTGGCGGTGTGACAGTCGCTAAGCTTAGTCCCATTAAATCAAGGTGGGCGTTGTGACAGTCGCTATCCTTAGTCCCATTAAATCAAGGTGGGCAGTGTCACAGTCGCTAACCATAGTCTCACATTAAATCAAGGTTGGCGGTGTGATAGTTGCTAAGCTTAGTCCTATTAAATCGAGATGGGCGTTGTGACAGTCGCTAACCTTAGTCCCATTAAATCAAGGTGGGCGGTGTCACAGTCGCGAAGCTTAGTCCCATTAAATCAAGATGGGCGATGCGACAGTCGCTAACCTTAGTCCCATTCAATCAAGGTGGGCGGTGTGACAGTCGCTAACCGTAATCCCATTAAATCAAGGTGAGCCGTGTGACAGTCACTAAGATTAGTCCCATTAAATCGAGGTGGGCGGTGTGACAGTCGCTAAGCTTGCTCACATTAAATGAATGTCGGCGGTGTGACAGTCGCTAAGATTAGTCCTATTAAATCAAGGTGGGCGGTGTGACAGTCGCTAAGCTTAGTCACATTAAATGAAGGTGGGCGGTGGGATAATCGCTAACCTTAGTCTCATTAAATCAAGGTGGGCTGTGTCACAGTCGCTAACCTTAGTCCCGTTAAATCAAGGTGGGCGTTGTGACAGTCACTTACCTTAGTCCCATTAAATCAAGGTGGGCGGTGTCACAGTCCCTAATCAAAGTCCCATTAAATCAAGGTGGGAGGTGTCACAGTCACTAACCTTAGTCCCATTAAATCAAGGTGGGCGGTGTGACAGTCGCTTACCTTAGTCCCATTAAATCAAGGTGGCGGTGGGATAATCTCTAACCTTAGTCCCATTAAATCATGGTGGGCGGTATCACAGTCGCTAACCTTAGTCCCATTATATCAAGGTGGGCTGTGGGATAATCTCTAACCTTAGTCCCATTAAATCAACGTGGGCGGTGTGACAATCGCTAAACTTAGTCCCATTAAATCAAGGTGGGCGTTTTGACAGTCGCTTACTTTAGTCCCATTTAATCAAGGTGGGCGTTGTCACAGTCCCTAATCATATTCCCATTAAATCAAGGTGGGCGGTGCAACAGTCGCTAACCTTAGTCCCATTAAATCAAGGTGGGCGTGGGACAGTCGCTAACCATAGTCCCATTAAATCAAGGTGGGCGTGGAACTGTCGCTAACCTTAGTCCCATTAAATGAATGTGGGCGTTGGGATAATCGCTAACCTTAGCCCCATTATTTCAAAGCGTAATGGCTAACCATAATTACTTTAAAGGCCCAGTATTGAGTTGCCCCACGAATATATATATTTATTATATAACTATCACTAATATATACATAGTATCTTCATTTTCCTAAGACGGAGTGCAAAATCCTGTTTTCTGAATATGTAGCACTATAATACTAAAAATAGATCTCTGTATAACTATATACTACATACATCATTGTATGACGTCATGTGACATCGTCATCGCTATACTGCATACATCATTGTATGACGTCATGTGACATCGTCGCCTACCTGAGTAAACAAACTAGTCTACTTTACGGTGCTATAATATTTCATGAGCTTTCTTATGAACGTCTGTAATAAAAGGATCATTACTAGAGTAAGTGTTCTGGAAGTTGCATCATTACTAGAGTAAGTGTTCTGGAAGTTGCATCATTACTAGAGTAAGTGTTCTGGAAGTTGCATCATTACTAGAGTAAGTGTTCTGGAAGTTGCATCATTACTAGAGTAAGTGTTCTGGAAGTTGCATCATTACTAGAGTAAGTGTTCTGGAAGTTGCATCATTACTAGAGTAAGTAGTCTGGAAGTTGCATCATTACTAGAGTAAGTGTTCTGGAAGTTGCATCATTACAAGAGTAAGTGTTCTGGAAGTTGCATCATTACTAGAGTAAGTGTTCTGGAAGTTGCATCATTACTAGAGTAAGTTTCTGGAAGTTGTATCATTACTAGAGTAAGTGTTCTGGAGGTTGCATCATTACTAGAGTAAGTGTTCTGGAAGTTGCATCATTACTAGAGTAAGTGTTCTGGAAGTTTCATCAATACTAGAGTAAGTGTTCTGGAAGTTGCATCATTACTAGAGTAAGTGTTCCGGAAGTTGCATCATTACTAAAGTAAGTGTTCTGGAAGTTGCATCACCTTTTGTGGATATACCATTTCTGCAGGATCACACTCGAGGTTTTAGCCTCTCGCGAGATATTGCAGATATGGCATTTCCACTCGAGCTGATACAAACTTTCAGATCTCGTTACTCTAGTAATACTCCTACTATATCGCTAACTTTAATTCCCTAAATATACCGAAAGGAAAAAGAAACGCGAACTGGCTCAATTTTTCAAAGATGAATTTCAACATTTATGAATTTCTTGTTACAACGTTTGTACTGTGATTAAAACGTCTACAACATCAGAGTTGTGTCCTTTCTGCAACCCTTTTTTTTTACAAAATATCTTGGGATTTCCTTGGAATATATATGGCTTTAAGCGTGCTAAGATGTGCAATATATACAAAATATAGCGGAAATTCCCGTGTCGCGTTTCTTTTTCCTTTCAGTATACATATTTCATGGTTGTTGATTCTACTTTTTCAACATCATTTATATATTGCACATGTGATAATTGCTTTTTTTTCAATTACAGTTTACATTATGGTGGGTGATGTGATAATCGGTTAACTTTTTTCTTTTATATAGGGTGGGTAATGTGTATTCGCTTACCATTTTCTCTTACAATTGGTGGGTGATGTGATAATTGCTTACAGTTTTCTCTTACATATGGTGGGTGATGTGATAATCAATTACCTTTTCCTTTTACATAAGACAGGTGATGTGATAATTGCTTACCTTTTTCTCTTACGTATGGTGGGTGATGTGACAATCCCTTACCCTTTTTGTCTTGCATATGGTTGGTGATGTGATAATCGCTTTTACATAAGGCAGGTGATATGATAATAGCTTACTTTTTCTCTTGCATGTGGTGGGTTATGTGATAATCGCTTACCTTTTTCTTTTACATAAGGCAGATGATGTGACAATCGCTTACCTTTTTCTCTTACATATGGTTGGGGTTGTGATAATCGCTTACCTTTTTCTTTTACATAATTCAGGTGATGTGATAATAGCTTACCTTTTTCTCTTACATATGGTGGGTGATGTGATAATCGCTTACCTTTTTCTTTTACATAAGGCAGATGATGTGATAATCGCTTACCCTTTTCTCTTACATATGGTGGGTGATGTGACAATCGCTTACCTTTTTCTTTTACATAATTCAGGTGATGTGATAATAGCTTACCTTTTTCTCTTGCATATGGTGGGTGATGTGATAATTGCTTACCTTTTCCACTAACATATGGTGGATGATGTGATTATTACCTTAACCTTTTTTCACTTACATGTGTTGGGTGATGTGATAATGCTTACCTTTTTACAAAAAAAAAATGCTGAGTGATATCAGTCGCGGTAAATTACATTATATGCTGGGTGATATTTAACAACCCTTACCCTTAACCATTACCGGTTCCCATTGCGGTATTCGCTTACCTTTTTCACTTGCATATGGTGGGTGATGTGATAATTGCTTACATTTTTGTGCTCCCACCACCGAATGGTGAGGGGTCATATAGCGTTAGACATGTCTGTCTCTCCGTCATGAATACTGTGTGTATCTATCTTCTCCGACAGTTTTCAACCAAATAGTGTTTCGAAAGTTTAAAGGATGCTGACCTATGATGTCAAAATGTGAATATGGACTCCGCGTCAAAATCGACCTTGTTTTACCACAGTTACGGACCTTTTATTGTCAGACTTTACGTTTTCCGCTTTTTTCAATGGGAGCATCCGTGTCCCATGGACACATTTCTTTGTATCACTTTGAAACTATAGACTTTGTATGTAGTATAATCCCAGAACCTATTTCATGATTCTAGATGCTGTCATGTACCCTGGCAATATTTGACATTATTATATAACCTATAAATAGACGCGTTTTCATTGGCTAAAAAGTAATTTTTTAGAAAAAATATCTAGCGATATTGACCTGTTTTTTTGATATTGACCTGTTTTTTTGATATTGACCTATTTATATAATTGTTTTTTTGATATTGACCTGTTTTATATAATTGTAAATTGAGGGTTATATAATAAAACAGTTATGGACTTTTCAGCTGTTATACATGATGTTGATATGTACCAAAAAATCATTATTGACCTCGGCTATCGCCTCGGTCAATAATGATTTTTTTGGTGCATATCACATCATGTATAACAGCTGAAAAGTCCATAATTGTATAATGTATACTTGAAAAAATAGTCTGTTTGTCAGAAAACGAAATAATTGTAAAAGATATTCCAGGAGCTGGAATCGCAGAATCCAAGATTTTCTATCAGAAACAAATTTAAAAGCTTTCTCTTTTATATGCATTGCTGCAGGCATTTTGCAATATCACAACAAAATTGGACACCACCAATGGTACTGAACTTGTTTATAATATGTAAAACAACGTGCAGACACTTATACATTGTATTATTGCTGTCAGACAGTACGTTGTTAATCTGGATATTCCGTGCAAGCTCATCACTATCCCTCCAGTATAAATATCGAAATATAACAACTTTAAAATATGAAGAATCTCCTAACAACACCAATCACCAGTAACTCTATGAACACACTTCATCAGCTCACCCTTGAAAATGACATAAGAATTGTAAATATGGAAATTGAAAAGCTCAATAACCAGTCTAATCTTAGAACTGTTCAATAGGACAAAGATCTTGTAAAAATTTCAATTAAAAACAGGGGTGTTAACAAACAGAACAAGAAACGGGTGGAGAAATTTGTATATTCAGATCTATATGATGGTGTACATCCAACTTTCATTTTAAGGTCTAAATGGTACACCATCTTACTGCATTCAATTGCCAAGGATTTTGCAGACATGGGTTATCAATTTAAGGTTTATGGTAGCAGTAGTAGTAGTAATAGTGGTAGTATATACCATACAGTGATGTCAATCAAAGGCAAACATGCAATTTATAAACTGTTAAGTACTAATTGAAGTTCATTTCATAATGTTATAATATCCATGGCTGTTTTTCTCTATTAAAAGTTAGTTGTTATTTTTTGTATATAAAAAAAGTCGCTAACCTTACATACCATTAGTTCAATACAAAGTTGCGTGACGTGAAAGTCGCTAACCTTACATAACATTAGTTCAATACAAAGGTGTGTGACGTGAAAGTCTCTAACCTTACATACCAGTAGTTCTGTACAAAGGTGTGCGACGTGAAAGTCGCTAACCTTATATACTATTAGTTCAATACGATGGTTTGTGACGTGAAAGTCTCTACCCTTACATACATGTACTTTTTCGCCTACCATCTCGTAAAGTATTTCCATATAATCGCTCCAAGCAGTTAAATAATCTCTATATACCATTAATGTAATACAAATTAAAGGTGTGTGACGTGAAAGTCACTAACCTTTAATACCTGTGCTAATAATACTTTTTAAAAAATATTTTGCAGTTTGAACACTACCTATAGTATTTCATAATAAAAGGGGGCATGTACACTACATTTCATACTTGTACTTACTTTAACAGTATTTCATTCATTAAAACCTTTTTTTAAAAAAATACCTGCAGCAAATTACTTTGTAAAGGTGGGTGAAACGAAAATTAGCAACCTTGTCTAAATTATAAAACATGTTCTTAAAACGTCATTATTAAACAAAATATCCTACTTTGATTGGCAATCTAAACATTATGCATTTAGTGCTTAAAACAAGTTTCAAGTTCTATAATATGTTTTGGAGAGATAGAGACTGATGCCAGTGGAGCTTAATATGTTGAAACTAAGGTACTGTAGCATGTGAAGTTCTTTGAAGCATGTACATTTCTTTGAAGCATGTACATTTCTTTGAAGCATGTGTTTTGTTTCAGTTAACCTGTAATTTGGTAGTAGTTTAGTGTAGTTTAGTAATTGTTTTGATTGTGTTACCTGTGTATGCTGTTGTCTTTACTGTCACTAGTAGTCTTGTTTCAATAGATATTACATCTTACAGTGTTTGACTGTTGTTTTTTTCACGAAACAAGTTCAATAATGACTTTATTTACGTAGTATTGGGTCTTGGATATAGCATGTAAACCATTTATATTATTCAACAAGTTACCGTAATATTATTGTTTTTATCAGATGATGTCCTTACATCCTTAATTTATTAAAATAAGGAGTTATAATTACCAAATGCGATCCAGTTTTACCTCACATTAAGTGGATATATTAGAAATTATGACATAATTATGGTAGACACACATATATGACGTGATGCAGTACCAGGCGGAAGCCCTATTTTCAACCCTTTTGTGTTTGTGATGTCGTTTGCATTTTTTATTACTTTTGCCTTCTCGTTTGTCTGTTTGCGTGTTTGTTTTTGTGTTTTGTGGTTGACCGTCTTCTTTGAATGCTACTTTCCCTGTCCGATTTTAAGCTCAGAGATCAGCAGAACTTATGCCGCGGAGCGGCGTCCGTCGTCCGTCTGTCCGTCTGTCCGTAAACTTTTATTTGTAGCGACAACTCCTCTGGAACTACTAAATGGATATTCATGAAACTTTATAGAAATGTTGCCCATGAAGTCTAGTTGATCCTAGCAAAAGATCATGTTGATGTGAAATCCAAGATGGTCGCCAAAGCTAAAAAATATATTTTTGAAATACAAGTTTGTAGCGACTACTTCTTGAAAACTATAAGTGATAGTTATATGGGACTTTTTCTAAAATGATCAGCATGACATGATGTTGGTCTTTGTCAAAAATCGTTTTGATTCGACGTTAAACATGGCTGCCAGTGGCCATCTTTGTTTACATAGAGTTATATAGTAAAAACTTGTAGCGACTACTCCTCTAAAACTACTTGGCGGATTTTCATGACACTTTACAGGAATGTTGCTCTTGATGTCTAATTGATCATAGCAAAATTTCAGGTCGGCCATAAATTCAAGATAGCCGCCACAGCTAAAAATAGATTTTTAACAAATAAGTTTGTAGCGACTACTTCTTGAAAACTATAAGTGATATTAATATGGGACTTATCTAAAATGATCAGCATGACATGATGTTGATCCTAGTCGAACATTATTTTGATTCGACATTAAACATGGCTGCCAGTGGCCATCTTTGTTTACATAGAGTTATATAGTAAACATTTCAACTTGTAGCGACTACTCCTCTGAAACTACTTGACAGATTGTTATGAAACTTCGCAGGAATGCTGATCTAGCTATCAAAATCTATCAGTAGAGCTTCAAGGTCATTGACCTCTTGTTATATCTTTCTTTTTTTTAATACATCATAATTTATACATATATTACAGATGTATGGAGCAGAAACATGCAGTGTAAATTGTTTTAGTTTTGAAAAACCATCCCATAACTTAATTAGTTTCAATCAAAACATGTAACTGTATTTCAGACGGATTACATACAGTCATCATGACCATGATGTTTCCGTAATGGTCCATATATGGCATTGTGATGAGACGGCTTACATACAGTCATCATGACCATGACGATGATGTTTCTGTAATGGTCCATGTATGGCATTGTGGTGGTCCATATATGGCATTGTGGTTGACCATATATGGCATTGTGGTGGTCCATATATGGCATTGTGGTGGTCCTTATATGGCACTGTGGCGAGACGGCTTACATACAGTCGTCATGACCATGATGTTTCTGTAATGGTCCATATATGGCATTGTGGTGGTCCATATATGGCATTGTGGTGAGCCATATATGGCATTGTGGTGAGACGGCTTACATACAGTCATCATGACCATGACCATGATGTTTTTGTAATGGTCCATATATGGCATTGTGGTGGTCCATATATGGTATTGTGGTGGTCCATATATGGCATTGTGGTGGTCCATATATGGCATTGTGATGGTCCATATATGGCATTGTGGTGGTCCATATATGGCATTGTGGTGGTCCATATATGGCATTGTGGCGAGTCCTGATTATTTACCTTTATTCATCTGTTTATTCAAAATGTGTTATTCTTTTCTTATTTTTTTCAATGGGAAATGTTTTATTCAGTTAAGGTTATAAGTTGTTGTAGAGAACCATCTATAGGTTATCACTATGTGTATCTGATCAAATGTAATGGGTAACTGCCATCATTTCCAACTGCCTGTAGAGCTTGTTACCCAAATATGAACGGGAAATAGGGATCGAGAACATGTTATTCATTTTCATTATTTGCTGATCACCATGCCAACCCGGTACGTAAATTATTAAATTGTTAATGGATTGTAAAACGTCATACAATGATTCATTCCATTGAACAGTAACAGTTGATCAATCAATCAATCATAAAATAGGGTGGATAAATCCCCGTTTAGGCAATGCCTTTTTCATATTGGTTTAGTTTAATATGTATGACGTAATTAATATCGTCTGCGTGTAACATGCATATCTATGGGACCGATGGATGAATATGAAGCTGTATCAGATGACATAAAGTATACAGGTAAAGGAAAACGGTCCAGAATAACAAATGTATGTAGATCTTCTGATATGGAGGTCAAAAACAAACACATACATATTAAAAACAAGATATCGGGACCTGCCGGACGGATGTACAGACAGACGTACAGACAGACTGTCAGAGAGACAGACGTACAGCGAGACAGACAGACAGAGAGACAAAGCGACATACATACGTTTCATTGCAGTCCAATTAGTAGTTTTCGAGTTACGCTCCCTCTATCACTGTATGAAGTTCCCGAACTCAAATTATAATTATGAGAATATAATTACAAAGGATAATAGTTATAGTTCTTGTTTTCTGCACTTCCACTCATTGCCCTCCATCATTGTGTGAAGTTTCATTGCAGTCCCATAAGTAGTTAATGAGTTATGCTCCGGACAAGATTTATAAGTATAACATTACAAAGGGATTCACTATATTTCAAATGAAGATAGAGCTATGAATCTCAAGTACCATTAAGTGAAGTTTCACTGCAGTACCATACGTAGTTTCTGGGTTATGGTCCGCTCTGGAAAATAATTATAAGTATAATATTACAAATGGTAGTAACTCTAATATGAATGAAGGTAGAGTTATGCTGGTCATGCATAGCACTTCCTCTCATCGCCCAGATGTCGTTGTTTGAAATTGTATTGCAGTCCCATGAGTAGTTCCCGAGTTGTACGGAAAGACAAAGCGGCAACTTCCTTATCTGTTGATATGAGGGGCTCAGATTTCCTCAAAACACGCATAGGAGTCAATGCGATAGTACGAGTAAAACGAGCTCCCGGATGCAGATATATCCGCCCCTCCCTCAGTAGCGGCTCTGGAATCTAAAAATATGTTTATATTAACAGTGACAATGACACGAGCAAGTAATCTCAAATGTTCTAACGATATCAGAACATAGTTGAACACACATGTGTCTCTTCAGTTAATAGCTTTAAATACACTGAAACATTTATGTTAGACTGTTGACACCTTAAACGAAAGTTAACTTACTGAACTAAAATCATGGTTCTATGTAACGTGTTAGACAAATGGTATCAAAGGATCTTGGAATCCACCTTTAATGCAATATGTTTGTTTCTTTGTTATATACTAGAGACACTAGTAACCTTGACCAGAGTAACCTGTAATGCAATATCAAGCCTCATATTCATATGTTGAGGAACATGTCTGAAATTTCCTCTTCGTTCATTTCTATTACTATTAAGACAAACACTTTGTTTTTCTATCTATAGTAATGCTAACACTGACCTTGACCAAATGAAATGATAATCAATCAAAAACCTCGTTATACAATGGGAACTTTAACCATGACATATATAATATTACCGGATTTACTGTTCGGAAACCTTTGTAAATTATGTTTAAGATGTTATAGTAAGAACGGAAGTTACGAATGGTCGTACTGTCTCAATTTTCCAGAATTAACAAGAAACATATTGTTTGTTTGTATGGTGTTTTACGTCATTTTCAACACATGTATATAAATACTGAAAAGTGGATCCCTTGGAAGCAACAAACACAAACAAGAGATAAAAATAACAGACTCGGTTTTATTGAGTCTGTTCAAGGTTATATATGACGGGCGATTTTGTTTTGTGGTGGATGCAGACCACCCACTTGTCCTGGGTAGAACCAGTACTGTACACCTCCCGCCTTCCAAAGGTCCATTATCATACTCTTTTTTTATAGCACAGTAGCGTTGCTTGTGCAGTGTGGCGGCAGTAAACGTCTCCCCGCGCTTGCAATCAGTACTGTTATTCATTCGATCTTTGGAGATCGCTGAGCCCGATACTTATATTTAGTTATCGGTGGTACATTTTCAATTTCTTTTGTTTTCTTACTTAATTTTTGATTCGGTGGTTCCACTACTCCGGCCGATAAAAGGCTCTGGGTATTGTTTAACCACTCATAGGATATGTTGTCTGCTTTGTATACGCAGGCTTCATAACCGCTGCTCCTAACTAAATTCCATTATGTTTATTTCGCTCTTCGGGGCATTTCATTTTATTAGATACTGGGACCATACGCCGTACGACATGGGGAAGACGTAAACTCCATGTCCACCGCCATATGCATGCCATCTTCGGGATGGTTAACATTTTGTGCTATTGATTTTATGAATATTGAGTTCTGCTCAACCCGGGGCTAGAGGGCGTGAGCGGTAGCTAGCATGTTTCACTACCGCTCATGAACAGTCTCAATCAAATATTGAGTTCTGCTCAACCCGGGGCTAGAGGCCGTGAGCGGTAGCTAGCATATTTCACTACCGCCCATGAACAGTCTCAATCAAACCGAGACTGCAATATTTCGTATGTGTCGTGCTCGGCCGTTCCAAAGGTCCATTATCATACTCCCCTTTTTTCTCCGTAAGAATCGTTACTTCCTCACTTACAAGTCGAGCTCCCAGTAGGATTCGATGCGTAGGTTTACAACGTAACGTCGTTAACCATTCGGTCACTGAGACGCATTTAAACAGATCTGTAAGGTAAGCGTCTACTCTACTGATATATACACAGATCTGTAACGTAAGCGTCTACTCTACTGATATATACACAGATCTGTAAGGTAAGCGTCTACTCTACTGATATATACACAGATCTGTAAGGTAAGCGTCTACTCTACTGATATATACATAGATCTGTAAGGTAAGCGTCTACTCTACTGACACATACACAGATCTGTAAGGTAAGCCTCTACTCTACTGACATATACTCGGTACATTTAAAAACGTAACAGGATTGATTTTCGATTATTTTTAGTCCGCTGTTATTTTATGTTTTAAATCTAGATTGTATTTTATGTTAGGACACATGTTTATTTGTCCCAACGGTTAACATGGCGATAAACTTTTGCATAAGATTTGATCTACTTCTTTCAGTTGAAACACATTTTGCACGAGGAATTTTAACATCTCTACAAATGCAAATGTACCGAGTGTACTACGAAATAATAGTGCATTATTTGTAAACCACCACGTGCTATAGATGAACGTGTTAAAGAGAAATATAATAAATACTGAAAAGGAGATCCTGTGGAAGCAACAAACACAAAAAAGATATCAAAGTAGCAGGCTCGGTTTTAATGAGTCATGAGAGGTATAAATCTTACTCCGCCCGAGAAAACACACACACACATACACACACACACACACACACACACGTGTCCTAGTTTTATGTTCGAAGTCTATTGTCCAACTAAAGTTAAACATGCAAGTTATCACCTGTCTTATATGTTTTCATGTTTTTGTCCCTCTTTAGAGTAGATCATTGCGCTAACAAGTGCCCCGACTGCGAGTGTGTTTTTTGTGCTATGTTTACGGCAAAAGTTCCACGGAAGTTATTTTCCTTATATAATCGTCTTTTCTTACGAAATATTTGTTATTAATTAATTTAAATAGTTATAATTAATTATTAGCTATGTATATACATTGTAATGGTTAATATAGTAACTTGTGCATTATGTCGGTATAATTTGACGATCATGAATATAGTTTTTATAACATATATTAACACACGACTAACCTAAACAACATCATTGTTGTTTCAGCGTATGTTTGTTAATAAAATACACCTTGGATATGTTGCTAGTGTTCCAAAAATGACTATATATTTGTCGTAGAATAATGATATTTAAAATGTGTGTTATGAAACAAATCCCTAAGGTAACTTGATTGAAACATTCGTTTATGCAGTTTAACGTTTTATTTGCATGTAACACATAAGATAGCAAATGCCTTCAGGTTCATTTTGTCATTTGTGTCACGTTCATTAATGTTCTTCATCATCATCCCTGTATTGTTTCAGGTACTATTTGAGTTGCAATCTCATTAAAAGCACGCTACGATACTCAACACTACTAAGGATCTGACAACACTGCATTGGATGTCTGGATGTCACGTCAGATTGACCTTACGATTAGCCAATCGGTTTTCAGCCTACAGAATCGAACCAACCGAATCGGTATGTACTGCTTTACACTGCGCATGTCGTGCTTCAGTCAAACTCATGTGGAGCAGTCTCGGTATTGAAAGCGACAATGTCAGTAACTTATGAAACACAAATAATTGCGTTGACAAACATAACACACCAACCATTATTGAATATTTACGTACCACTGCGTGCTTCTCTACATCTCCAAGCAAGCACTTAGCAACACATCGGAAAAACATTTCCGTCCTTTACGTGTTTATATTTTAAAAGAATAACACATAAGTTAACTCATTAAAAAAAGAGTATGATAATGGACCTTTGGAAACGGCCGAGCACGACACATATGAAATATTGCAGTCATTAAGGCTATTCCTTGCATTTTTTCTTGAATTTTGTAAACAAATATGAACTGCCTTTTTTAACCATAGTTCACCTTCAAAGATATTAGGTCGCGGACATGGTTTTTGAGATATCTTAAGGTAAGTATATGACTTATGTTCCGTTTTGGAAAATCGCTTATAATTTCAGTACAGACTAGTTAATGCCAAAAAGACATTTAATCACAAAATAAAAATACATTAATTAAGCTTAAAATGCCGGATCCTAGTTCATGTATATATGACGAAAATGCATATTGGAATGTATTTTATTTTTACTGCCTCGGAAAACGAATATCAGATTTCTTGAGGAAAAGGAGAAATTTCAGGGAAAAAAACTATTTCCTACAAATAGATTGTATTTCCGAAACTTCTGCATTGTCACCAAGTATCTCATACTCTAAAACACATACACCCCCAAAAAAAATAATATATGTCGCGGTATCATGTATCTGACGATAACGGATATTGGTTTTTCAAAACATCTTAACGCACGAGTAGCCTAAATAACATAATTATTGGTTCAACATATATTTATTAATAATATGAAAGAACACATGCCGTTGTGTTTTGCAGTGTGTGTGTGTGTAATTCTGAGGTTTAACGTCCCACCATCAACTAACGACGCGAGCCCTTTCAGGTTAAGCCTTCCAGAGTATCTCCTCGCCGTATGGGTACAAGTAATAGATACAGTACGAGTCTAACTACAAAAGTGTCCTCTAACAGACGTTAGACGGACAGTTTGCTTGACCGAAAAACTAATAATTACGAGGCGAAGCCGAGTAAATATTTGTTTTTCGGTCAAGCAAATCGCCCGCCTAACGTCTGTTAGAGGACACTTTTGTAGTTAGACGAGTACGTGTATCTGACTTGTACGCCGGGTAGAACAATTGCTGTTCTTGTTTTAAATATATACGTGATGGATCCACTGAAAATCAGTTCTTATTAATGTTTTAAAAAAAGCAAATATATCTGACATCTTGTATAGAATATGTTACATTGGCCTATTCAAATCCAAATAACAACACACATGATATGCACGGGAATGACGTGCTGTCGCGCCACGTGCTTTTCCTCGTGGTAGCGTCTACAAAAATTTCAGAAGACATGTTTGATGTTGAGATTGATTTAATTTTGAGTGAAATGTGTATTACAAAGGACAAAGATGATTTATTTCATATGGATAATGACCTCATAATGAGTCAATTTAATATGGATGAAATGGGGAAACGGGACGACTTGGGTAATTGCGTCTTTTTGCAAATCGTTGCTGCCGATAGTTTGTGTGATTTTTTTTTAATAAAATGTCGAGTGATAATGAAGTTGATATAATGAGAAAATCGAGAACATCTAAAATACTCAAAAGAACACTTTGGCGCAACGACAAAGTACTTCAAGACGAAATAGCATAGAGTTACGCATATACGTTAGTGCCACCAGTATCTGTAAATCTCCAGGCACACGAGCTGAACTACTGGATTTACAGATTTATTATAGAGGTATTGGTCTATTTTTTCTGATTTTAATAATTCTACCGAACATTATAGTAAATCACCATTTTGCAATATTTGATGTATGCCATTATTTTACTTCTCCGGTTAATATCCACTTTAATAACTCCGAAAGGGACAATAATGCGGTCAGCGGTATTGCACGACAAACTAAACATTTTTTCCATTTCCTTCTACTTTTTTTTTATTCATTTACTTTGTCAGGTTTTTACGTATAACCATTTTTTTCTAACCTTTTTCTTTTTACAATTATTGTTGTAGAGAGAGAGAGAGAGAGAGAGAGAGTGTGTGTGGTGTGTGTGGTGTGTGTGTGTGTGTGTGTGTGTGTGTGGTCGCATGACATTTTAACAATTCATATATTTGCAAGTATACATAATATATAAAGATAATGTTCCCTTTTGCGAAATCCCGTTGAAAGTTAAATAAACAAAAGAAAAAAATGAAAATTCAAATAATCGAGAATATTTTACTTGTAACTTGCAGTTTAATATGTTTACACTTTTATCTAGACACTGCTATACTGTACTTGAATAATAAATTTGAACTTGATAAAAATGTGTATTGATCCATACTCGGCTAATGTCATACTCAAGGTCATGTGTGTATTGACTAATTCACATAGTTACGTGTATCAAGTATGTATTTATAATTTAAGGGTAACTCTGCCTAGACATGTGTAAATATATTAAACTGTGAGTTTCATCTAAAAAAGGTTAATATTATTTACATTCTAATGTTTATCTTTTGCAAATGCAATATCAAGGGGATTACACAAAATGGGTCATAATCCTTCAGAAATATGACCCCTTTTCGTAATACCGTTGAAAATGCATTAATAAAAGGGGAAATAGAACTCAGATAATCCTGAATATTTTTACATGCAAGTTGCAGTCTTATATGGTTACAGTTTATGTAGACAATGACATGTTTTATATTTAAACAATTACAGGTTACTATAGCAACTACATTGTTCCAAGATGGATTCGACGAGCAACTAATTGCAGAAAGAATATGACAGGAGCATCACCATACTGGCATATAAACAACGTCTACGTCAACAAATCATTACAGCTACATGTACATCAGAGGATACAAAGCCCGCCATAACGATTCCGTCATAAGCTACACAATCTTCTGAAATTAATCTTGACCATTGTGCTGTTAAAATACAAATAAAAATGTAAAAAATACATGGCTTTAATTTATTTAACCTTTAAACAAATGAAACACTGCCTTTATATCGACGTGTGTAAGACTTATGAAACACACGGGGATATAGTGTCCAGTCTTCATTTGTGTGGTCTTAGCCCGAGGATTGATATGCACGTGAGCGTGTCTCTCGTGCGTCTACTTAAAGATTTCGTGCGCTCAAAAGTATCCGTCTAACAACCGTTAGATGGACACTTATTGAATAGCTTTGCGGGGGTTCCGGCGTACAACTCTATTCAATTTCGAGTTATCGCTCTTTATAATTTTGAGCTGTTAATTGGACGGAGCTTGCAAGCAACTAATGGGACTGGAATGACGCTTTAAATAATGATAGGGCCAATGAGCGAATTTTATTGTCCTTTGTAATTTTCTGCTTGTAATTATTGCCCCGAGTTTTACCTGAAAACTGCCTATGAGATTGCTGTGAAACGTCACACAGTGAAAGAGGACACTACTAATGGGACTACAATGAAACTTCACACAACGATAAATGGCAATGAGTGTAAGTGCATAGTACAAGAACCGTAACTCTGTCATCATTCAAATTAGAGTTATTGCCCATTGTAATTTTATACTTAAAATTTTGGCAGGAGCATAACTTCAAAACCACTGATGGGACTGCAATGAAAATTCACAATGATAGAGGGCAATGAGAGGAAGTGCAGCGAGCAAAAACCGTAACTCTGTCTTCATTAAAATTAGAGTTATTGCCCTTTGTAGTTTTATACTTAAAATAGTTTTCCGGAGCATAAATTCAAAAATACTGCTGGGTCTGCAATGAAAATTCCCACAATGATAGAGGGCAATGAGAGGAAGTGCAGACTTTCATACATATTAGAGTTATTGCCCTTTGTAATTTTATACTTGTAATTCTTATCCGAAGCATAAGTCAAAAACTGCTAATGGATCTGCAAATTGAAAACTGCTGGGTGATACAAGGCCATATGATAAGTTGAGGATACATTTCTGGGAGAATCCATCAGTTCTACCGATTTTCTTTTGACACAATTATGGCCCCATATACACAAACTTTATCTGGACTAGTTTTCCTGAACCTATGGCTGGATTTCAGTGAAACTTGACAGGAATGATCAGTACCAAGCCTAGTTGCACATATCGTTGTCGTGTTGCCCATCAGACGCCATATAGTCAGTAGAGCAATACAGGCCCTCTTGGGCCCCTTGATAAGTTTATCTATGACAGCATGGAAAGAGATTCTCGCTTTCAAATAATTGTTGGCATGAAATATTCCACTGGGGTGAGGGGTGGGTGCAGAGACTTTAAATAGAAAAGTTTTTATTAACGGTACAGCTCATGGGTTAACTCTTGTACAATGCATTTCTTACAATATTTTGCAGCCATTTGGAAAATGAAATCACAACAAAACAATTACACAATTTGAAATGATGCTTTTCTTTAATATCTAAAAATAGATGGAGACAGGTACATTTAAAACATAAAAATATTACTAATAATGAATCAACCAATCAGAACATCTATTATCACAGTCATATAACATATATATTGGACGGTAAAATAATTCTAAAGGAACCAGCTCAGAATCGCTGAAATCTATGTGTATATTAATCTATAACAAACATTAATCTTATCCTTGCATAAACTGCATTATCATGTGTCATAAAATATAAATATGGTCACGATCTCCTTTATAAATGTATGTATACTAGTAAAGACAATCTCCACCCATTGACAAAAAAGATATCACTCTTATGTTAATTGTTTTAAAAAGAAAACTTGCACCCTTTTTGTAGTGGTCGATTACACCACTGGCAATAATTCCATTTACATTACTGTGAAGCTAGCATGTTAGTGGTCGATTACACCAATGGCAATAATCCGTTTACTTTACTTTACCGTGAAGCTAGCATGGTAGTGGTCGATTACATCAATGGAAATAATTCCGTTTACTTTACTTTACCGTGAAGCTGGCATGGTACTGGTCGATTACACCACTGGCAATAATTCCGTTAACTTTACTTTACCGTGAAGCTAGCATCATTATTGACAGATGAGAAGCAGCATTTTTTTTTATACAAGTCTTATTTATTAAATGAACTTGGCCTGAAGCGTCTTTGAAGCCTGACACATTCGTCCTTGAGACAAGAAGCATCACACAGCCAATTTGGATAAAATTTATTTCTTAATAAAGTAAACCCATTTATTTCCAGTGGTGTAAAATGTTGAAGGCCAAAAAAAATAAGTGTTTAAAATTGTGGCGAATTGCATGTCCTTTAATCGCAACAGTTAAATAGGTAGTCAATAAATATGACCTAATACAGTGTAGTCAGAGAGAAATAGAGGAGATAAGTGTTCTACAATTGTTTTAGACGGTCGTTATGACAAACTGCCATATTATATACCTTCGATAGTAACAAATTATTTACCTCTACTCTATGTGGGCTAAATTAAACATCAGCATTCATTATTTTAAAAAATAATATGATTTTGCCAGACAGAAACCCACAAAATGCTCTGTAATTCTTCTCTTTTTTCTTTATTTTGAATAAGATAAATATATTTTCATGACATCACCTACACCTGTTATGTTGATCCTAAAGGATCATGAACATTATGGTGAAAAATTAAGTAAATGGAGATAAACTTAACTTTATGACTTTAAATAGTAAAATAGTGACTTAATTCCTCAACAGGAGGCTAACAGGCCCAATGGAAGAGGCTAACAGGCCCCATGGAAGTGCCTGTGCTATGACAAATCATGTTTAGTCTAAATTATTAAGCTACAAATTACTGCTAAATGGTTAATAAAATAAAATGGGTGAGAAATCATCCAGACACAAGATAAACATTTAATAAGTGACATTCTAATATGTAACAAGCACACTTAACTTTCTTGATATAAACTTGACAATATGTCAACTGACTCAATTCTATGGTGATATATGGCTTAAAACCAGATATATAAGAGCCAAGCAACACCTCGACAATATATAAATAGTTGAGAGCCACTTACCTCCTCGGCAATATATAAATGGTTGGGAGCCACTTATCCCCAATCTCCACGCAGAGTTATCATTCCTTGCACTCACATATATCTCTGCTAACTATTAAATTACAAGATTTTGGTAAAACCTGTTAAATTGGAATATGTTTGCCTGAAACTTATTTATTTCTTGTGTAAATATAATTTTCAGAATATCTGCAAATTAGACGTTGCAAGATTTGAAATAATGCATGAAAACAATTTAGTTTTAATCGGGACTATTTTACTACAAAAATAATACGTACTTAGGTCTCCTCAATCGAAACGCATATGTAAACATTTCAAACCGAAGCTCGATAGCAGAAAATTACTAAAAAAAATTAACTCAAAGAAATAAAAATTAAAATTATTTAATATAGGTCTATATTTTATCTTTAAAGATCACGCAAAAGGATTTATTATAAACATCGTCATAACTATTTTGAATAATAACGTGACCTAACCGTTCGCCCCAATTCCTTTGACGTATGTTGACAGAGGCAAATGAGGAACGAGTGTACTCTGGGTAGATATTGACTTATCCCCTCAATATGTAAATAGTTGAGCGCCACTTACACCCTCGACAATATATAAATGGTTTGGAGCCACTTATCCCCTCAATATGTAAATAGTTGAGCACCACTTACCCCTTTGATAATATATAAAGCTAACTGACAGCTACCCAGCCCCGAAACAATATATAGTTCAAGTTGACATATTTGCTGTAAATTGGCAGCAGCTTACTGGTAAACGCAATACAATACACTTATCGTAATTACGTAACATCAATAGTTTACAAAAGCAATAACAACACACCATTATCATCTAACAGAGTTGCACAAAGGTACAATGTGTAGGCGTGAGAACGGACACAGGCAGGAAAAACACCGGGTCAGTGGTCAAAGCTTAAATTGAGCACAAAATGGCAGACACTAATAATACACACAAACGTCTCTACAGAGAAAATTATTACGTATTTTTAAATTCGACTCTTACCTGTAGTATTATATCGCATTTTCATTAATATTTAATTGTGTTGTGTTTAACGTCATTTTCCAGTGCATTTTAGGCTACGTATGATTTTTTTTGTGGTGGAGGTAGACCGCCCCCTTATTCCTGGGTAGAAGTGTAAACTTCCCGCCATCCGTAAGCATCGACATATTTTTCATTATTAATATCTCCCTTTACCTGATATTTTTTTCTAGAAAGATTCAACAACCATTTCACTCCAGGTTTACTCTTGAGATAAGGAGTATATCTTTGTCTACTTGCATACCAATTAACAACAAATACATGTATACGGCAATCAGGAACTGTAACTCTTGCAGTCAGGAACTGTAACTCTAGCAGTCAAGAACTGTAACTCTTGCAGTCAGGAACTGTAACTACAATCTCCACCAATCCCAGTTCATACCATATAAATAAAATCTTGCATAATACAACATAAAATGTATCAAAAAATATAATATATATGCAAAATTTAAAAATATCAGAATAATAATGAAAATATACAATAATGTGGACTAGTTTATCTTTCTATAAATATACAACAATCATGGTGAGCTAAAGAAATGTTACCAAGTTGCCATGGTAATGATGCTTGACATTATCTCGGTTGCCATGGAAGCAATGACACTGTCATTCTAACTTCACTCTCGTTCATTTTTTATTTTAACTTTTAAAAAAAAATCAAAAAAATTCCCAACATGATCATGGTATTGTTAAGATTTGTGGAAAATATTTTCTGTTAACAAGAACAGTTAATAAAAACTTTTACACAAATGTAATAGACGGCGCTTTTAAATGCAGACTTAGGACATTCACATAGATTTATTTACAAAACAAAACACTACATGATGAGATTCGAACATCCACCTTTAATATTAATACAAATTATGTTTCAATGAAGTAACTTTAAATGTAGTAAAATACCAAACTTCAAAATCCAGTCACATAGTCAGCCAGCAGCTGTTCATTTTATCGGTGAAGCAACAGTTACTATGACAACCCTTAGCAACATTTCAATTCAAAATGCATAGTCGGCTAAACACATTTATCACATACAAGTCATATCCTACCTCTAAAAGAATTATGCAGGTTTCAAAGCAGCTAACATCTGCTTAAAAGTGACCGACCTACAAATATTTACTCATTCATACACAAATACAGATGTTTCATACCACCTGGTACAGGCAGTATTATTGTAAGAACTGTGAAGTCCACGCACTGTTCATGATTACACCGTTACTGAAAGAAATACTGTAATCCTCAGCAAGGTAAACTTCTTCAAGCAACAAGAACCATTTTTTCGTGAGCTTACAGAAAAACATCCTTTAAACAAAACAAAAAAGTCCAAAGCCAAAGAAAAGTACTAAATGTATATCTAGCAGTAAAGAAAAATAGCACTTTTTAAAATAAAATTGCCAAACACCCATTCATTCAATCACGCTATAAAATTTAAAGAATTTTTATCCAAATACCAAGTAATTGTGCAAAGTGTTTGATCATAATCCTTTTAAAAAACTACAGTCAACTAAAATAAAAATAACACTCAGTCTGGTTCTCTATTTCTTATATAAAAAAGGAACATTCAGGCTTTTAAATAATTATTAGAGGACCAGACTGATTGCCAAAGGAGATAACCTCTTTCAGTTGTTTGGCTCAATGAGGCAGCTTAGCATTCAAACGAATTTCACTGTAATATCTTTCTCTTCAAAAAAGTCTTGCCTATTTAATTGTATCACAGACATATTAATAAACAGATAGGAAACTTCCTATCTTAACCAATGAAGTATAACCAAAATATCACGTGGCACCTTAACTTTTCCTTCTATCTTCTCTCTCAATTATTCACCGATTTTGATGAGAATACATCCAAAAGATTCATAGTGAATAGCAAAATGGTATTATAAAAAAATATTTTCATTTTCAAAATAAGAAATTGTATAAAAAAATGTTTAAAGTTTAAAATGTCATCATTTTTCGATTTTCTCTTAACAATCAATGTTTTGACATAGTCAAAGTTTCCATCAAACTCCTTTTTTGCTCTCAATGTAAGAGAAAACAAAATACTATCATTGGAAAGAAAATTAAATGTGTGATGGTATTTGGCTTGAATGAAACATGTATCTACAAAACTCTTCATGATATGTGTGTTTAAATTTGGGGAATATTTTGTGAAATTTTCGAACTGTGCCACTTGAAATTTACACAAATTTCATAGTGTCCAATCTATTTGTTATTAGGTCTGTGATTGTATACAGTATATCGGTAACAAGTCTTGCCTATTTAATTGTATACAGTATATCGGTTAAACTTGTTTTATGCAACCAAGCATACTATATATTTATATGAAAGCTAAATTAAATGACGGCTAATAAATCTAAATGATGCATTAATTAATAATAATTTGTAGCAAGTAAAAAGTGTAATCAATATAATTATGAACTACTTGATTTAACAAAATGTTATCTCATAGACTTGAAGGAACATGTTCTTAAAGAGCTTCTTTTTTTTTTTTGGTATGTATAATAGTTATGCTAGAAATGAAAATGTCAATTATTTAGGGTAAATTGTATTATTATTCAGCGTTCAGTGACTGTTCGCGGTATTGTTTAATGCTAGATACTGCCGTATTTCTTCTTGCATGCTATCGGAGATACTGTTACCAGGTGATGCCGTCAGCTCTAGAATCGCCGTGTTTGACTTGAGAAGATCCCGCAATATGAGTCCCCCTTTCTCGGTCAACCCCGCACTTTCCAGCTCCAGACGTCGCAGCCCGGTGTTTATGCGTAAACCTTTAACTAAATTTTCAACACCTACATCGCCGATACCAGTAAAGTCAAGTGACAATGTCTTGAGGGTAGTGTTCTGTTTAAAAGCTTGTCCTAACCTCTCCCAGCCCGAAGGGGAGATATCTTTATTTCCGTTTAAATTTAAAGACACCAGTGTTTTCTTTTTCTCCAGCAATCGTGAAATTTCGGCGATTCCAGCATCAGCGACATTTGTGTTACCGAGGTCTAGTTCCTTTATGTTTGACCCAGTCTCACTTCCTTCGTCATAATTCATTTCCTGCCCAGACTCCTTCTGCTGTCGAGCCTCTGATGGGGTCAGGTACCCTGACGAGCGCCGCAGGAACGGGAACGGATCCTGTGTCTTGAGGATCGAGTCTACCAGAATCTTACAGCCGACATTGCCCAGCGGGTTACCATTCAATCTGTGGGATGGAAGGGAAAGGTTAAATACTATATAAAGTTATTTTTCCTAAATTATTCTGTGCATGTATACAAAAATGATCAACCTTTATTTGTACACTAAAACAAGAGGGTCTGGTGAAACCCAACTTGTTAAACTGGCTCTCATATATGTCAGGACTGAGATGAGGTCATGTATGTCAGGACTGAGATGAGGTCATGTATGTCAGGACTGAGATGAGGTCATGTATGTCAGGACTGAGATGAGGTCATGTATGTCAGGACTGAGATGAGGTCATGTATGTCAGGACTGAGATGAGGTCATATATGTCAGGACTGAGATGAGGTCATGTATGTCAGGACTGAGATGAGGTCATGTATGTCAGGACTGAGATGAGGTCATGTATGTCAGGACTGAGATGAGGTCATGTATGTCAGGACTGAGATGAGGTCATGTATGTCAGGACTGAGATGAGGTCATGTATGTCAGGACTGAGATGAGGTCATGTATGTCAGGACTGAGGTGAGGTCATGTATGTCAGGACTGAGATGAGGTCATGTATGTCAGGACTGAGATGAGGTCATATATGTCAGGACTGAGATGAGGTCATGTATGTCAGGACTGAGATGAGGTCATGTATGTCAGGACTGAGATGAGGTCATGTATGTCAGGACTGAGATGAGGTCATGTATGTCAGGACTGAGATGAGGTCATGTATGTCAGGACTGAGATGAGGTCATGTATGTCAGGACTGAGATGAGGTCATGTATGTCAGGACTGAGATGAGGTCATGTATGTCAGGACTGAGATGAGGTCATGTATGTCAGGACTGAGATGAGGTCATGTATGTCAGGACTGAGATGAGGTCATGTATGTCAGGACTGAGGTGAGGTCATGTATGTCAGGACTGAGATGAGGTCATGTATGTCAGGACTGAGGTGAGGTCATGTATGTCAGGACTGAGATGAGGTCATGTATGTCAGGACTGAGATGAGGTCATGTATGTCAGGACTGAGATGAGGTCATGTATGTCAGGACTGAGATGAGGTCATGTATGTCAGGACTGAGATGAGGTCATGTATGTCAGGACTGAGGTGAGGTCATGTATGTCAGGACTGAGATGAGGTCATGTATGTCAGGACTGAGATGAGGTCATGTATGTCAGGACTGAGATGAGGTCATGTATGTCAGGACTGAGATGAGGTCATGTATGTCAGGACTGAGATGAGGTCATGTATGTCAGGACTGAGATGAGGTCATGTATGTCAGGACTGAGATGAGGTCATATATGTCAGGACTGAGATGAGGTCATGTATGTCAGGACTGAGATGAGGTCATGTATGTCAGGACTGAGATGAGGTCATGTATGCATTTATGGGGAAAAATCAAGCATCCCTGTAAGGTTCATCATCAAATTGCTGGACTTATTTTCAAAACTGCATGACTTCTGTTTTAGTGATGGACCGACGATCAGAAATGATTGTCAGTTGATGATGGATGCCGACTACAAACATCTATTATGAACTTTAAGAACCGTTAATCAGAAAATAATAGGAATATTTATAATGCATAAAAAATAAATTAAAACAACAAGAAGTGGGCTTAAAAACTCATTAGAGTTATATAACATTCGTGAGATAAACCCAACCAATAATAGTACTGAACAAGAGGCTCAAGTATTGCAGAGCAATACATATCCCCTACCGAGCATTTTTTTAGTAACAGTGACCTAGATCATAAAAGCAATCCCAAACTTGCTTTTCATATAAGCCACCCATACACCAAGTTTCATTGCTAAGTAAAGTTAATGAGCAGAAACAGTTGTTCTTTTTTAGCAACAAAGAACTTGACCTTAAACCCAGTAACCCCAAATGCAATCCCAAGCTTCCTTTTCAAAAAAGCTACCTACCCATAAAGTTTCATTACAATACCTCATTCCTAAATAAAGTTATAGGGCGGAAACCATTTTTTTATTTTTTAGTAACAGTGACCTTGATCTCAGTATCCCCAAATGCAATCTCATGTAAGCCATGTACCCATAAAGTTTCATTCCAATACCTCATTCCTACCTGAAATTATTGTGCAGAAACCATTTTCTCTATTTTTAGTAACACTGACCTTGACCTTGGCCCCAGTGGCACCAAATGCAATCCCAAACTTGCATTTCATATAAGCTACTAACATACCAAGATTCAGGCCAATACATCATTCCTAACTAAAGTCAATTGATTATAACCAATCATCAGTTCTGATTTAGAACCGTTGCCATCACTAGCGCCAGGGTAGTATTTTCTAAAATCTATAAAGTAACTTACATGAGTATTTCCAGGGCCGGTTTGTCCTTGATAACGTGTGATAGGGAAGTCGTGGATTTGGGGCCCAGTCTGTTGTCGCTTAAGTTCAACAGGTGAGGGTTAGACTGGGTCGCTTGTAGAGCCATGCCAAAATTGGGGAACGTCTCGTCGTCCAATCCTACGTTACGAACCGTCACCGACCTGATGTCCTCTACCTCTACCACATAGTTAGCCAGTTCAGCAATCTGAAATATGGTTAGTATTCTTAAATGATATGCTTTTTTTTTAAATTTTATTTTCAACCAGAATTGCCTTATCTGTTAATTACTTTAAGTAATAAGGCCATTTAATTCAAAGACCAATTACCTGACTGTCATCCAGTTTGACCAATTACCTGACTGTCATCCAGTCTGACCAATTACCTGACTGTCATCCAGTCTGACCAATTACCTGACTGTCATCCAGAATTACCTGACTGTCATCCAGTCTGACCAATTACCTGACTGTCATCCAGTCTGACCAATTACCTGACTGTCATCCAGTTTGACCAATTACCTGACTGTCATCCAGTCTGACCAATTACCTGACTGTCATCCAGTTTGACCAATTACCTGACTGTCATCCAGTCTGACCAATTACCACACTGTCATCCAGTTTGACCAATTAGCTGACTGTCATCCAGTTTGACCAATTACCTGACTGTCATCCAGTCTGACCAATTACCTGACTGTCATCCAGTCTGACCAATTACCTCACTGTCATCCAGTCTGACCAATTACCTCACTGTCATCCAGTCTGACCAATTACCTCACTGTCATCCAGTTTGACCAATTACCTGACTGTCATCCAGTTTGACCAATTACCTGACTGTCATCCAGTCTGACCAATTACCTGACTGTCATCCAGTTTGACCAATTACCGGGGGGCGTCCGTGGCCGAGTGGTAAGAGTCTCTGACTTGCAATCACTTGCCCCTCACCGCTGTAGGTTCGATCCCTCAGGGGCCTAGGAATCTTTATGTAAGGAAGCTATCCAGCTGGCTTGCGGAACGTCGGTGGTTCTACCCAGGTGCCCGCCCGTGAACGAAAATTGCCCGGAGGGGCACCTGGGGTCTTCCTCCACCAGTAGAAGCTGGAAAGTCGCCATATGACCTTAGCTGTTGGTGCGACTATAAAATCCAATTCAATTCAACTGACCAATTACCTGACTGTCATCCAGTTTGACCAATTACCTGACTGTCATCCAGTCTGACCAATTACCTGACTGTCATCCAGTTTGACCAATTACCTGACTGTCATCCAGTTTGATACCATTCAGTTCCAGGGCGGTTTTGTTTAGGATTATGGGCAGTATGCTACCTTCGTAGGGCTGTGGAGTTTTCTCATTACCTGGAAATGTAATAAGCTCAATTTATGTGGCTACTTATTAAAACATGTGTGATTGATATCATGGTAAAAACATTTGAAGTAAATGAGCTCAAATGATCGCTATTACAAACGCGTATACAACTAACAGACACGCTGGTGAGTACAGTGTTGTCAATATGAAACAAGTGTATAGGGTAATATGGCAATATCTTTTTAACCAGTGGAGAAATTTACTTCAAATTTGGACAGAAAACATATTTATTATATATTACTCTACGAAATAAATAACTTCCTGATTATATATGACTCAAGTTGCCTAATAAGCTGAAAGGGTTAAAGAAACAGTCAACACCTTCAGATGATGGCATCATTTTTAAATTTTTCATACAAATTAATATATCATTAGAACTGGCATTTTTAGTGGTAAATAAAACTACTTTACTTTTGAAAATCGGTCGAGAAATATATATTTTACAGCCAAAATGATTTTTTGATGGGGATATTCCTATGTAAGATATTCCTTTGTAAATTCCTATGTAAATTCCTATTAAGCTGAAAGGGTTAAAGGGACACTGTCCGTAACTTTTAGCTTATAAAACACACACTAATTATGTTCACACACATTACACACCAAACATTACTGAATATTTACTAATTAAAGCAGGATTGTTTGACGGAATTCAATCGCGGTACAAAAAAAAAAGAGAAACCATTTCGGGCGTTTGAACTCGCAGCCCAAACTAAAATTACACTCGCGGTAATAATACTGAACTGAGCTAAGCCGGCTATACATATTACGCACTAAATACTATGGTCAAAACCTAATGCGCTAATGGAAGTCACGTGATCGCAGAAAAGGTAAATACGGTGGGTCCCACTTTATTTACAAATAATAAATTAAGCTTTTTTTTTTCAAACTCACGAATGTATACAGACTTCTTAGTGTCTATGCTCATGTTTTCATGTATATATTTCACTGAATAAAAGTCAGACAGTTATTTGGTTATGCTCCCTATCTGCTTACTTACGGACAGTGTCCCTTTAAAGAAACAGTCTACACTTTCGGATGCTGACATCATTTTTAAAAAACTTTTACATTATCCAGTAATAAATTTTATCACATAACTTACGGTGTGGGAGTGAAATATTCTATATTTTCTATATTTTTGATATACCACTAGTTATATAAGTATCCAAATAAGCATAGTATGCGTTGTCAAAAGAAATCGATAATGACTATGATACAATTCCCATGGTTTATGTTAACTACATTACTTTTGAAAATGGGTTGAGAAATAAATATTTTACAGCCAAAATGATTTTTTGATGGGGATATTCCTATGTAAATTCCTTGTTGGTGGGACAGCAGAAAATTAAGAAATTTCAAACAACTTCAGTAATCCTTCATCTTTTGCTATAAAACTTTGAGGGTGTCTTAATAATTAATTAATATCCAACAATTTAAAACCATTTTTGGATAAAAATTCTAAAAAACAATATTTTTCAAATTTTTCATGCAGGAGAATTTTGCATTGAAAATGACCCATCAAAAACGGCTTTCGCAAATAATTTTTTTATTTTTCAGCCGATTTTTGAAACGTAAGGTGTTTTTATTTTCCACTAAAAATGTCTGTTTCACTGATATACAACTTATTTAGGTAGTAGATTATTTTTAACTTAAAAGTAAAAAAAACCTTTGGCTGAAACAAGCGCCCTAAACAATAGTGAAGATACTTTTCATACAACGGTATCACTATTTTATTAATGCATACGTTTTTTTTAAAAATTGTTTTTGCAAAATTCATCACTACAACTTTTTGAATATTTCCCAAAAAAATAGATGTGCAGACTTTCTTTTTTGATTCAATATATTCAGTGCAAGAATCACCAGTGCTATACACAATTTAAAGGCATGCTCGCAATTTGCATTCATAACTTTCACATGACATCATCAAAATAATTTGACCAATCAGTGATCAATACAATAAAAGATCTCAACATTCTGGTAGGGGATAAACTTGGTGGTTATCGTTAGTGCTCAACTGACTTTAGCCCTTTATAAAACTAGTTTGTATTGATAATTATATTAAAAGCTTTATATTTTGTGTACATCTATGTATCTTCTTTTGGTGTTGTCTGATTTTAAAACATCAAAATGGATACATTTAATTTAAATCATGGTCTAATATTTTCATTGAGGATAAATTCCGAGTAAATCCCTTTATTTTCACCTATTGAATATCTCAACCTACCGGAAGTTGACCGGATGTGAAAGACATGAATTGTAATATCACATTCAAAAGTAGATAAGCAAAAATCTCTATTCACACAACACACCTATGAATGATATTATGGTTAAAAAATTCCTGGCATATAATAGAATAAAAAAACATGAAAAGCTTCTGATTTATTGCTTTACGGAATAACAACATTTTATCAAGCAACTGTATGTGAATTTCTACTATATAAACATTCCCCATACCCTTCAGCACCCCACTAACCCCTCCACCCCACTACCCAACCCCAGTCCCTCTCCACATATATAATAGACTGGAAATAGGTCTTTTCAAACAAAAATAGAAATAAACACCACCATTTTTCGATATTTGTTGATGCTAAAGACACATTACCCTCGTGATTTGAAGCATTATAAAGTATATAACATTATACATTTACACACTCTGAAACAAAAACAAAAAAAAATATGCATTTTCACAAGACATCCACGGAACAATTTATAAGCTCTTTTGTAACATGCAAGACGAAGATGGCGACAATAAAAATGGAGTTGTGAAAAATGTGGAATAAATTACCTACAGCGTTTTGTGCTTCTATAACTCCAGTTTGGTGATCCAGAACACTACCTCGTGTGACCAACTGACCAACAATTCATTTATTTATTCATAACTTTATCTAGATATAAAATAAACTTTAAACATTTTATGTTTTAAATTTGATTTTAAAGTTAAAAAAGAACAGGGTGTATGCATTTCGAAAGAAATTGGTTTTAGATTAAAAAAAAAAAAAGATGTCACGTGACAAATGCCCCCAAAGTGACCTTTGACCTCTAAGTATGACCTTGACCTTGGAGCCACGGACCTGGATGTTGTGTGTGACACGTTGTCTGGTTGTGGTGAGCACTTGTGCCAAGTTATTTGAAAATCCGTCCAGACAGGCAAAAGTTATTGACAGGACACTATTTGACCTTTGACCTCTAAGTGTGACCTTGACCTTAGAGCCACGGACCTGGATTTTGTGCCCGACACGTTGTCTTGTTGTGGTGCGCACTTGTGCCAAGTTATTTGAAAATCTTCCCATGAATGTCAGAGTTATTCACCGGACACAAAAGCACTTCAATTTGACCTCTGTGACCTTGACCTTGGAACCACGGACCTGTTATTTGAAGATCCATACATTATTGTCAGAATGATTAACTGGACGTGATTGTACGGAAGAACAAATGAAGGGACTGACCGGGCGACTACTATAAGCCACACTTTGGGGGCATAGATTTTTTTTTTGTCAATATAAGCTTCAAAAGAAAGGTTTAAGATTAACAGAAAGATGGTATAATTAGAATTGTGAATATAAGTATTGTTTTAGACAACATAATGGGGTACATACAAGTTTTCAAGATATAGTTTTAGCTAAACATAATGGAATGGGGGTATATAGCAGTCAGTGTTTTGGTTGAATAAAAAAGAGAACACAAGTTTTCAATAAATGGCTTAAATAGAAAGCAGAAATGTGTTTTTTAACATATTTGTTTTCAAACAGAAGATGGTATATTATAAACACAGTTTTATAAGCTACTTTCATAAATATGGTTTTAGATGAATAGAAAGGTAACATGTACAGTACTTCATGATTGTGCACACAATTAAGGAGTCGGACCAAGAACGAAGACACTTGAGATTAGATCAATATCGCCCTATAATTTGTTTATCCTGCACAAAAAAATAATCTTCAAATTGACATTTTAACCGAAAGCCCGCTATGAATGTATAATGGACTGTCCTTTTTTTGAATATGGACCATTCCATTTATGTTACAAAGGGATGTTTTGGTTATTAAATGACTGATGAGCAGCCAGACAGTGTAAACCCTGATCTGGGTTTACACTGGCTGCAAAGGCTGTTACAGTCGTGCTTAACAGGTTAAGGGTTACCTGGATAGAGATTTGATAAACAATTTTATAGTATAATTTTGCTGTTATTTGGCGGGTTAGTATCTTTCAGCGGACAAACTCTTGTATCACAAGGGAAAACCAACCCGAGATTGGAGATAAATATCTCTATCACAAGGGAAAAACCAACCTGAGATTGGAGATAAATATCTCGCTACAAATTGGGATTGTGTTCCTAAATTAACCCTTAACCAGCTACATATATATAATGGACCTCATGTATGTATGATTTGAGAGAATCAAGATATTTGTATTGTATTGTATTGTATTTGTATTGTATTTTATTTGTATTGTATTGTATTGTATTGTATTGTATTGTATTGTATTGTATTGTATTGTATTGTATTGTATTGTATTGTATTGTACTGTTCTTTCTTTGAATTAAGACCATTCCATTTATATGACAAAGGGGTGTTTTGGGGAAAATGACTTATCAGCAGCCAGACATTGTAAACCCTGGCGAGTTACCCGCAGGCTGATCTGGGTTTACAATGGACGCAAAGGCTATTACAGTCGTGCTTAGTGTGTAAGGGTTAAACAACTAATATACCGTCGCAAAAGTCAAAATATCAATACTGATTATAAACCTGTTTCATCGTTTTTGCTAGTTTTACGACAAATACATTGAATTCAACCTAAATAACATCACGATTTTCATATGCCTAAATTTACGACAGGTTCACTATGTGATAGTCGTAATCATGGGCTATTATAAAAGTATGGGCTAATATAATTGTTTTAGCATCGACCAGTTAGATTGTAGATTAGATTGTAGTTAGATTGTAGTTAGATTGTAGGAATTCTTTCTAAAGATGTCAGAATGTGCAGAAGAAATTAACTACAAAAAATTAAAATGGGAAGATATATAGAAGGGGAACTAGAAGAGATTGACAATTAGAACAAGTTGCTACTCCTTGGTCTCGAGGCAGTGTCGGGATTACCCAATGCTGAAGGGAAAAAAACATAGAAATACATATTAACTCTTTTAAAACGAAACAGTTTAAAGAATTATTTTTTTCACAGCATTAGCATTAATTCTGATGTGCTGAGAAATAGAATCTTAATTTCTGCCAAGTTTCATTAAAGCTGTAAAATTAATCAGTATTTTAACCTATGAAAAGTTGATGCCAGCGCTAGCAAAAAATCAGTTGCCCGTTGCATGTCTGTTAGTATAAAATATCTATGCCCTAAAGTGCTTTAAGTTCTCTTAACCAGTTTATGCTCAGATCTCTCAGATATTCATTTTCCCCCTTCCCAAAAATAGGCTAGCCTTTGTTCCATGTTTTGGCTCTTTTCCCCTTCGTCCCTAATTTCTTAAAACCCTGAGTCTTTCACTTCCTGAATGGTTTTGACGACCGCCTTTTTTTTACTTTCAGAGTCAATTTTTTATATATTTTTCTGCTTTCAAAAAACCCTGTGTCAACCACCTGTTTAATATCCCCTTACATTAAACTATATTCATAAATTTGTTAGAAAACAGCAAACAGATAATATGAAGTCAGTAAAATAGTGTGTGTGACTTAAATGCAAAACCACACAGACAGCAGTAACCACGACAACTCATACTGATATTTTAGAGTGCACCAACTGACCTGCAGGTTTAGGTTTTGGTTTGTCTTCATCCTCGCTGTCCGAGGAGGAATCCGAGTCTGAACTGGAACTGTCTGAACTGCTGTCCTCACTCTCTGTAAGCACCAAAATAATGGCTTAGATAAAACCATGGCATATATCAGGCATATATCAATTCATGTTATAAAATCATGGCATATATCAATTTGTGTTATAAAACCATGGCATATATCAATTCATGTTATAAAATCATGGCATATATCAATTCATGTTATAAAACCATGGCATATATCAATTCATGTTATAAAATCATGGCATATATCAATTCATGTTATAAAATCATGGCATATATCAATTCGTTATAAAATCATGATCATGTCGTATAAAATATATGTGCATATATAATATCATGGCTTATATAAAATCATTAACTTCTATAAGATTAAGATCATGGCTTATATACAACCGTGGGCTTATTTAAGATCATGGTTTATATAAAAACATTAACTTGTAATGGACTAATATAAAAATCACAGCTTATATAAAATCATGGCATATATAAGACCATGGCATATTTAAAATCATGGCTTATATAAAATCAATGAAATGCAAAATTTAGCCTATAAAATAACAGTGTCAACAGCCATTTTACAGAACAAAATTAACAATGTTTCTACTCATTTGTGAAATGTTCATTTATCATGGCATTTTTACAAAGAAAGCATACCTGGAGCCTTGGCTGGCGTCTTCTCTTCCTTAACGTCCGTCTTCTCCTTGATCTCCATTGAGAGCTCCCTCTGAATACTTAAACCAGGTGGCAGTGGCTTAGTGGGGCTGGTTGTCATGGCTACTGCTGGCTTCTTTTCATCTTCCGAGTCGGAGCTTGAAGAGCTTGAACCACTGGACGACGATGATGAGCTAGATACTTTTTTTGGCGGTGGAGGGTGAGGAACCAGTGCTTGTTGTTGTTGTTTTTCTGGTGTAACCGGAGTTTTCTTCTCGGCCTCCGACTCACTAGATGTTCCGGATGTTGATGATCCACTAGAACTAGACAACTGCTTTCCTGTTTGAGGAATAGTTTGGATTTCTGGTTGGACAATGGGAACATGTTCTGGGGTCTGTTTGATTACTGGTGCAGGTTGCACTTTTTTGTTGTCATCATCTGATTCAGAACTGGAACTAGAACTTGAAGACGAGACCTTCTTCTTCTCTACAGCCGTGACAGAAACGATTTTTTGAACAGCTTCTGGTTGTTGTTCTTTCTTTTCTGTATTGATGGTGTAATCTCCACCCGTGCTACTAGAAGATGAACTTGACGAGCTAGAAGATGACCGTCTGGTATCCAGTTTCTTATTTTTCTCCTCAGAGATGGTAGACATTGGTGCTACTGGTTCCTGTTTCTCCTTCTCTCTTTCAGATTCATTACCAGATGTACTGCCGCTAGTTTCGCTGCTACTCGACGACACCGGTACTTTTTTCTCCTCTTTCACAACAGCGCTGGCAGTGACAGTAGGTGGGGGAGATTTAACTTTCCTCTTTTTCTCATCCTCGCTGTCAGAGTCGCTGCTCGAAGAACTCGATGATGATGATGAGCTTTTTGGTTTTGATACTGATTCAGTTTTTACTTCCTCTCGTTTTGAAACTTCAGAACTTGTTTCTGTACTATTGTCACTCTCTCTTTGCATCTGTATTTGTGACAATTGTCTCACATAATCCTTCTTTATCCTTTCCCCTTCCATATCTCTTTTCTGTCTCTCTTCTTCCTTTCGTTTTTCCTCCTCCTCCTTCTTTTTCTTCAGATCCCTGTCTTGTTCAATTCTAGCCTGTTCTCTCTTTTTCAGCTGTTCCTCGCTTTGTCTTCTCTCCAATTCAAATCGTTTCCTCCTATTTTCTTCTTGTTCTTTTCTTTCTTTTTCTTCATCTTCACTCCGACTTCTATTCAGTCCGAATTTAAGCCTTCTTTCTTCCTCTTGCCCTTTTCTTCTATTCTCTTCTTCTTCAGCTCTTTGACTTCTCAATCGTTGTCTTTCTTCTTCTTCCTCTTTTCGTTTCTTTTCATCATCTTTCTCTTTTCGTTTCCTTTCATCATCTTTCTCTTTTCGTTTCCTTTCCTCATCTTGTCTTTTCTTCTCTTCTTCCTCCTTTTTCTTCTTCTCATCTCTCTTCTTTCTCTGGTATTTTTCATCATCACTATCATCCGAACTGCTACTTGAGCTGGACGAGGAACTGGAGCTGTCTCTACGTACTGGTCTGGACACCGTCTCCTTCTTTGTCTGTTTGTCCGGACGTGAACTCAGCGTGCTCTCCGTCTCCGTGGTCAAATCCCCGCTGGTCGTGCTGGTTGTGCTGCGGTCAGATATTGGTCCGTGAGATTCTGCTGTGTTCACCTGTAAAGTCAAAAAAAAATAATAAAGCAGACTGCATCCATAGATAATATAGTTCAGACTTTGGTATCTCTTTGTCATGATCAGAGAATATTTCATGTTTTCAAAAATTAACCTAACACTTTAAAATTGAATAAAACAATGAACGGCACCAATGTTTTTAATATTATAAACATTACAATAAATTAATCTTACAAGGAAATGAACAGACAAGGGTCAAACTACAGGTGTGACATCCATGTTCAGCAAAGTTGCACACCTTGACATTAAAAGTTTGCACCAAGCAATGTGTAGTGAACTTTTTAAGACCCATTATTTTAGTCCATACTGTTCTCTAAACAGAGGCACTATAAACCTTGGTACTTAACACAAACAAATACTTAAAATCCAAGTACTGTACCTGTACTTTGGTTGGTTCTATGACTTTTTCCACTGTCTTAGCCCTAGGTGTCGAATCGCGGTCAGAAGATTTGGAGGAGGATGACGAAGATGATGACGACGATGAAGACCGTCTCTTACGGGCGGGTTCTGAAATTACATTATCTTAGTATATAAAATAAATAATGCAGTTAATGCTGTGAGTGTGAGCACAGACATATTAATAAACGGATAGAAAATTTCCTATCTTAACCTATTGAGAAACCAAAATATCACGTGGCAACTTAACTTTTCCTTCTATCTTCTCTCTCAACTATTCACTCATTTTGATGAGAATATATTCAAAGATTCATAGCAAAATGGGATTATAATAATTTATGTTTATTTTCAAAACAAGAAATTGTACAAAAAGATGTTTAAAGTTTAAAATATCATCATTTTTCTCTTTTCTCTTAAATTTTGACATAGTCAAAGTTTCCGTCAAACACCTTTTTTGCTCTAAATGTAAGATAAAGCAAAATACTACATGTATCATTGAAAAGAAAATTGAATTTGTGATGAGATTTGGCATGAATGAAACTTGTATCTATAAAACTCTTCATGATATGTAGTTGGGAAATATTTTGTGAAATTTACGTACTGTGCCAAGTGAAATTTAGATAATTTTCGTAGTGTCCAATCTATTTGTTATTAGGTCTGTGGTGTGGGAGAACATGTGACAGTAAAAAGGAAAATATTCTGATAATCAACGTTTAATAGAACATTAATTTTTCCCCACTCCAGTCATGACGGTTGTCAATATCAAAGAATCACAACAAATATTACGGTATTTTATATACTTATAAAGCCATTCCTGCACTTTGTCGTAAAGATAACTTATTTCAGAATAATTCCTACCACTCAGCGCCATTTTCGTGAAATTATTTAACTGCTTAAAGGGACAATGTCCGTAACTTTTAGCTTATAAAACACAAAATAATTAAGTGGACAAACATTACACACTAACCATTTTTGAATATTTACTAAATAAAAACAAGATTGTTTGACAGAATTCAATAGCGGTACAAAAAAAGAAGTACCGATTCGTGGAGTTAAACTCGTAGCCCACACTAAAATTACAATGACAGGTTATAACAAAGGACCAGATGTATTACGCAAAACATTCTATATAGAAAGCCTTATGTGCTAATGGGTGTCAAGTGATCAGCAGAAAATGTAAATATTCCAGACCCACAGTGTTTACAACAATAAATAAAAACTGTTTTTCATACTCACAAATGCATTACTACAGATTATTTGGGTCTACGCTCATGTTTTCGTGTATACATTTCTGAATCACTAATAAAGTTCGGACGGTTATGCTCAATATCTTCTTACTTTAAAGAATAAAATGCAATGCTACTATGTAAATGTACAAAGGTAATTTTATACCTTTCTGTGTGTGTACATCAGCAGTGACAACTTCCACAGTTTTCTGTCTTGGTCCATCAGCGTCTTCATCCTCAGATGAATAACCTTCAATCTGAAATTAGTGAGTAATTATGAAGAAAGTAGTGTACAATAATGGCAAAATCCACAAATTGAATTATGAAAGTAGTGCACAAATATAACAAGTGGTCTAGTAGTTTTAGAGAAAATATTTTTACTGAAATTTCGTTAATGTTGGTCTCTGCTTCGCCTACGCCAGGGCACTATATGACAGGGATATGACACCACACAGTACTAACGTTGTATTGGATTGAAATAACTTGTCGTCCAGGTAAAGCTATCGATTACACGCTGTAGTTTTTGCTAGATTTTGACTAGGCTTATCATGACGGCTGGCGATACGGCACACCCATCTATATTGCAAAAAGACATTATATATCCATCTTTAACTGGAATAATATATATTTTATATCACCAGAAAGCCAAATAAATAACCTTTCTTATGAAGTAATTTTATTCCAAATAACGGTTAAATAAATAGGCAATATCTGGAGGCAGAACCACAATGAAAAGCATATTTTTTTGGCCAACTATTATTTAATGAATATGTATATGATTTATATGATGAGAAAGCCAAACAAATCATCTTCCTAGTGATGCTATTTTATTTCGAATAACGATTAATTAAACAGGAGATATCACGAGTCGGAATAAGTCTCCTACGCAATTTGTTTTTCTCAAAGCATTTTCGCATTCACCGTACTGTTTTATGTTATATAAAATATAACGCAATTATATATATATTTATCACATACTATGGCGCCTGGGAGTGTAGTAAAGCCATGACTTATTTCTCGTAATACACTAGTGTATTACAGATGCAAATGAGGACCGAATCACTGTATTTGTATACGTTAAAACTTTTAATACCAATTGTTTTCATGGTATATCATACGATACGTTCAGACGCCTTAATTATTTACCATTATTTGAAAGCTGACTTCATAAAATGAATGTTAGTAAAGTTAAATTTGGTTTTGGGTGTCGCATTATTTGTAAGGCAAACGCATTTACAACTGCGTAACGTAGCGACATCGTGTAAACAACAAAACTACGTCATGTTTTGCCTTACAAATTGCCGCCGTATATAAGGAAAATTTACAACATTAAAGTGAAACTATCACGTCGTAGGATGTATCTTTTTATTATCAACGAGTTTATTAAAGTCAATAACACACAGTCATGAATGTAAGATTCTGTTTATAAAAGATAGGATACTCAGCAAGAGCCTCGTATCCTATCATTTTATCCAACTCGTTTATTAAAATCAATAATACACACTCACTCATGTAAGATCCTCTATATATTAACAACTGGCAAAATCTCGAGTTGATTAGAATTTAAAATAATTTAATTACATTGTGCTATTTCGTTTGCATTGTGTGAAATTAAAAAAATGTAAAGTTTAATGTATAACTAAGTACTTAGCAAACACACAATCACTTAAAAATAAAAATAAGACCGGCAAACGTGTAAGCGGTTTTAAAGTCGGTTAATTTGCCATATTTTATCAGCTAAGTTTGTTGACAGACTCGAAATGTAATTAGTCAAAATTAAAATTCTCTTTTAAAATTACCTGAATGATTGTAAAGTGCTCTCATTTTAAAGTTGCTCGTTCGCATGAAAAGGATATCGAATGTCGAAAAGGGTATTTTGTTAATGTGGATGATTTAGATCTTGATCTGTTGTCAGGCGAGTTTATCGCAAGTAAAAGAAGCGTATGTCATAAAGGTATGTAATATTACATAACATCCTGTCATAAAGTTTGGTGAACCATGCACAAACTAATTTACAATAAACACACGCACACATGGTCAGATATTGTACAATACCTTATGGTGCGAGATTGAGTCTGGGGATTCTCCATAACAAATTCAAGATTGATGTATAGGTCACCATTTTTTCGGTAAAATATCTCAAAATGGCAAGTTTAAAAATTACTTTTTTCTTGACATAAAAGTCATAATCCACTACAGCAAACACTATTTAAATATGTCTTTATTACTTGCAAGCATCGAAAGGTACGATTAAAGTGTAAAAAAAAAATGTTTTGCCCTGTACATAAATGAACATGAAGGAGAAAATAATGGTCAAGTTAAAAAAAATTTTTTATTGAAACCAAATTAGTAACCCACTTAAAACACTATTTCGATGTCTTTTATTGCTTGCAATCATCGACAGGTATGATTAAAGAGCGAAAAATAAGTTTACCCCTTTAAAGAAAAGAAATGTACCCCTGTACAAAAATGTACGTGATTATGTGGGAGCATTCTTTGCCAACCGGATGTGCGCAGTAAAGCAGTCATCTAGTGAACGACAAGTGTTTGGCACATTTCTGAGACCGATCCCTTTCAATTTTCATCCCAGTCTACCCATATCTGTACAGATCAAACCAAATATATCTCAAGTTGTTTTGTGCAAACATTGTTTGATTTTTTAGTGCAGTTAATAAAACCAATTATCAATCATAATAACGCTTTGGCTTTTTACGTCCATATAATTATAGGTTATAATTTACGTTATGACCTACCCTTCTGTGCGGGGGCAGTGTCCCCTCTTCTTCCTCCTGTTTTTCCTTCTCCTTGACATCCACGGACACCGTCTTTCCATTCACCCTGTTCTCGTCCAAACTCAGACCAATAATCTGTCGGCGATCCTCATCCTCGTCTGCCTCAAAATCATCCCCATACTTATTTCCTGTAATAGACAAAAAGCGCCTTGCTCATGTATAACTGTATGTATGGTGCTTGTTTCTATGCATGCTTACACAGTTTGTTTTCTTTCTTTTTTTCTTTGAAAAGGCTAACCCAGAAAAGTTCTTTAAACTGAATATGACATTTAAATTAGATTTAGAATCAAAGAATGTAGCTGACAGTCTTATCGTAAAAAAACACTGCATGTAGATCATTCTATCAATCGTGAAATATTCAGAAATGTTAACCCTTAACCCGCTAAGCATGACTATAATAGCCTTTGCGTCCATTGTAAAGCTAGGGTTTACAATTTCTGTCTGCTGATCAGTCATTTCCCCAAAACACCCCTTTGTCACATAAATGAAATGGTCTTAATTCAAAGAAAGAATAGTCCATTATATATATGTAGGGGTTAAGGGTTAACACTTTGTTGTTGTTACTTGTTTAAAGGGGGTACTACAGGTTTTTCTGGTGCTCTATGGGTCCAACTTAACGTTTTCTATTCTAAATGTCCAAAACATAAAATAACTTCTTATTTTATAAATGAAATTTATCCTGTACAGAAGTATGTGCTATCCAGGGTTAATTTACCATAATAAGCATTCTAGCATGAATTCATTCAAACTCCTCGGTGAATTCAATTTTCAGACCAGCTGAGCAACTTGGTGCCAACACCGTATTTTGACTGATATGACATTTATCATGAACATTTTAGATTCCTTTATAAATAAACTAGAAGGGTGTTTCATGGTACACGTGTGCCACCTGTCAGTGCTTTGTCAGCATAACAAGGTTTTTTGGACCCTGATAAATGATCTTGACAAACTAGCCTGACTAAGCTTTCAAGAAAGAAAATAAAATAGTGACCTTCAGTGTGACCTTGACCTGTATATTTTAGTATGGTCATGTCTGACCGACGACAAAGTGATCCCTAAGTATCGCATTTTTCTTCGAAAAGGTAACATAAAAAGCATCATGTACCCCCTTTTATATAACAACAATATACAGTCAAATACAAAATTTAAATTGTTTAATTTTATTTATTTTTTATTTTTACTATTAAACATATATTTTTTTTTTTTTGCAACAATGAAATGTGTACACACTTATTTGCAGTTTTATATACAATCTTTTATTCAGCAAAATTTCAAAAGGTCATAAGACCCATGAGGATACAAAACTTTATAAAGACAATAGACAACTTACCAAGGTAGACAACACAAGTTATTCCACATGTCAGAGTTATCCACCTCAAGTTTTTAGCCAGTCCCTAAAGTCAACTGTCCTTTAAATGACCCTTACACCCTCATTAGCTGGGTTGGGGCAACCCAACTAAAGGGACAGGAAAGTCCATTTTACAAAAATGCAGGGATGTCCAGTTTCAGTAGAGTCAAAAATGTCAGTCAACTCTAATTTCTTAAAGATTAATATAGTGATGTTACCTGTAAGTATTACTGTTGAGTTGTTTTCATTCAGTTTATAGTTTATTTTGATTGGATGTCAAACATGGCCGCCAGTGGCCATCTTTGTTTATAGAGAGTTACATAGGAAAAACTTGTGGCGACTACTCCTCTGAAACTACTTGACGGATTTTCATGAAACTTCACAGGAATGTTTCTTCATGTGAATTTTTTGTGAAGTGTGTATGTGAATGGCTAGACTGATCTGCTATAGACTCACAAGCTTGACTACAGACTCGCAAGCTTGACTACAGACTCGAAAGCTCGACTACAGACTCGCAAGCTTTACTAGACTTACTGTCAAGTATTTGTTCACTTAATTGTGTCAACAGCTACAGTTGAATGTAATAAACATTAACCCAAGAATACACATTAATCTGTTCAGTGATTTGTTTTTAATTAAAAATTTCATTTTCAAGTTTCACTGTAATCTCATCAGAACCAATGTGGCGCCATCAAATTCCACTGAGGTAAATTATTTATATTTATAACATTATCAAATTTATCAAGTTTAAAACGTTGAAGATATTTGTTAGTTTGTCGAGTATAGTGCATTTGTTTTCATCAAGAAGTGGGGGAAAAAAATATTCATGAGTGTGTCACACAGTCAGAAATATTTGTTTTCTGACTTCACAGTTGAATTCAAGTCAGATGTATGAAACAAACCAACACATATTCTTTCTATTATATCCACAACCTTATGATTTCATTACTGTGAAAATATAAACAGTAAAAATGTAAGATAGTTATTTCAATTGTATATTACTATCTACATTATGTGGTCCTGCCTTAATTCCATTAGGCGATAGGAAAGCTTTTATTAGCAGGATCTTATAATGGATATTTCGACATTAAAACATCTTCAAAACCTTTTTTACTGAAAAAAAAGTGTCCACTTGTTTAAAATTACCTATTAAATGTTATGCAAATGTTTTAAACCGAAATTAAGGTTTTATTTGATACCCCAGCCAACCCCATTTTCGCTTCTTGGAGAAGGGGTTGGACGGGGTATGAAAGTTAATACTCGGACCAGATAATGTTACATAAGTATGTATTTAGAAAAATATTTTTATTGTCTAACATCATACTTTTTTTAATCAATATATTAACATGATCAAATAAGTCATAAGTAAAACTAGTATTATGAATTTGTTTATTCTTCTATAATTACAATATTAAAATATTAGTTTTATCAAACATATTTTAGAAAATGTTACAAAACATACAACCATCTATGTATTTATAATAATCTGTTTATAAATACATATATAAATAGTAAATACACTTTCACAACTGAATTAAAAACTTTTCAGTAATGAAATGATTAAAACTTACTCCAACAGAAAAATATACATGTGAGAAGTAGATAAGATCAACCCAATCTTGCGGAAACTAAACTTTTTGAAAAAAACTATGATTTTCACCAACAATTATATCATAAAACGTACAGCATATGATGTTATTTTCAGCTATATAATTATATACTTCTGCTTTAGTCACGTTAGTATACAAGTAGACTCAAATCGGATAGTGTTATTTTTGGATAAGTTTTTATATTTGTTCTCTGCAATAGCCATTTTAGTAAGCGATCGTTTTTAGACACTCCCTTGAGTGGTCGCTAATAATACAAGTTTGACTGTATATTGAAGCTGTCGGTCGATATATCTGACAAACCTTCCTTATAAAAAAAAGATTTGGAAGTTTTGAACTGAATTGTTATATATGCTCATTATCATTATCATTATCACATTATCTAAGTTTTTTCAGAGCCGACCCAGAAAAAGGGGGGCCCTGATACTTGGACCCACCAAATTTATGTCCCCATCCGACAGATGAGAAAAAGCTTTAAGCGTCTTGCCCAAATACAAAAAAAAATCAGTAGAATGAAGCCAGTGAGGCTTGATCTCAGGATTCAATGTACTTCAGGCAGTCCACTGAGGTGTGCCAGTTGCAAGTGTTTAAAGTGAATTGAATTGAATTGAATTGGGGTTTTAAGGCGCACCAACACATGAAAAGGTTATATGGCGCCTAAAAGGCATGAACATGCCAGGCTCATCTTCCATGTACATCGAGATAAAATATGGAAAATGGGCCTAGAACCTTCTCACCCTGAACTGCAGAGTTGCTGCAAATTCTATCGTAGAAACTCCATTTATGCTGGAGCCACGTTATTGTTTTTCTGCCACTGCTCTTTTGATGCGAGGGAGATAGCACCTGAAACAATGCAGGGATCATGATGAAGAACTTAAACGAACCTGAACAAAAAATTATAAAATGAACATGAATTTAGGGGGATTCTATCCATAGGGATCTGCAGTGACCCTATTCTTTGCCCCGTGACCAAACGGGGCCCCCGAGAACCACACGGGGCTTGTTTAAAGTGAAAATGAAATTTTATGGTGCCATAATATTATGGTTACATCTGAATTTGAAAACAGTTTTGAGATGCTATAAGTTTAAACAGCTAATTATTAAACTTCCTTTCTGACACTGACCTTACAATAATTGTACAGGCACACACTTCAACTGGTCACAAAATCACAGGCCTTCGAAATTCTTTTCTTTCTTTCTTTTTTTTATAAATCTAGACCTACTTTTATAAGTTTTTATAGATATTTTATAACAAAAAAAAACAAAAAAGGATTTCAAAGGACTGTGCACACAATCAAACTTTTATTGGTTTATATAATTCTTTTTACTTCAAAATAATGACAAAATCTTTAATATTCAAACATTAGGCGACATTTTTTTTTCTCTTGGTTTACGGATCCGACCGACCCCAATTTTCGAGAGATTGGAAAAAAAATAAAAAATTGTGAACATCTGTGTTTTTTTTCACCGCCGGCCGCATTTCAACGCCAGATGAAGAAAAAAATAAATAAATTTTGAATTGGTGAAACAATTTTCTATTATACAATAATACCAGGTCAAACAACAGCATATATCTATCAAAACATAGAAATTTCGAAAGCAAACGACGCGCGATCACTATCCGCCATTTCCTTTTATGAGGAACATAGAGTAGTCTCCCGCGTTCACCAAGGTAACTTGATTTCAACACATCCGGGCACTCCATCCGGGCGTGAATACAGAAATTTCATCATTGGGAATATTAAAAGAATATTATGAGAAACATGGTCACCATGTTTGAAATTTGTACTTAGAAACAGATTTAACTTTTTTTTTTCTTTTTTTTTCCCTTCCGACCGAGTGTAAAAAAATAAGAAAAAATCCGTAAACCAAGAGAAAAAAATCCTGGCCTTAAGATATACAGTTTATTGATAGATATTTTTTTTTTTTTTTAAAGATTTGTGTTTTTTTATTAGTTGGTCACTCGGCTTCCGCTGACACTACTCCCGAGTCATCCGTATGAATATAATCGTCTTCCTTCCCGCCATCAAACCCCTCAAACAGACTGTCACATGATGCATCATCAATGTCGTCTTGGTTACAAAAGTACATCATATCATCGTCAACAGCTTTACGCGTAATCTCGACCAACTCCATCTGCTGGTCGTTTTTCATGTAGACAACCTCCGGCATCCGGTAAGTAAATTCTTTCACCGGAACTTTCTCAACCGACTTTTCCTTGAAGCCTGAAAAACGTGCAGTATTTTCATTAGATTTATCCAACTCTTGAAAAGTCACGTGCTTGGGTTTGGAGTATTTAGTCTCCGATCTGTCAGTAGAAATGTCACTTTTAGATTCTGTCGGGTCTAGCGGTTTGGGCTGATCCTTGGGCAGTGGTGTGGAATCTGCAAATTACCGTAAAAGATCTTCTGTATCGTGTAAAAGTGAATTTTGGTTTACATTACCTGTTTTAATTCATACGTGTCAAAAAATGAAAATGCACGCTTTCAAGAGTTTAGTAAATTATTAAACTGGAGATGCTGTTAGAGCCTTCTTAATCTTAAAGGTACATACAGCAATCTTGAACAAATAAGCATTAAGCAATGGGAAAGCTTATATAATAGCAGGATTTTATATCGAATATTTTGACAATAAAACATGTTTTAAAACATTTTTTGCTGAAAAAATGCGACCTTTTTAAAATGACCTATTAAATGTTTTAATTTTACAATATGCAAACTTTCAAGCCGAAATTAAGGTTTTATTGCAAAGCCCAGCCTACCTCGTTTTCGTTTCTTGGAGAAGCAGTTGGATGGGCATGAAAGTTAATACTCGGACCACGTAATGAATATTTACAAAACATTAAAACTAGCACCCAGAATTATAAATCCAGTATTGTTTTGGCTTTTAAACTGCTTGCAGGTAAATAAATTAAAATAAACACAATTTGATTTTTTTTTTCAATTTTCTTCCTTATTCTACCAAGGATTTTAAATATATTATTGGGTGCAATATAAGCATAGTAATATGCAGGAACAGTATTCTTAGGACTATTCTAATAATTATTAATAATGATTTGTGAAAAATGTAAATTATGAAGAAAACAAAATGGGACGCGGTGAGTTTCAAAGCAATCAAATTGGTGCCTGACCCCTAAAATTGTAAAAGAAAATCTCTGTTTATTTTTACCTCTCTATTAACCCTTAACCCAATAAGCATGACTATAATAGCATATCCGTCCACTGTAAACCCAGATCAGCCTGCGAGTTAATCGCAGGCTGATCAGGAAACCCAGATCAGCCAGCGAGTTACTGCTTCACAATGTCTGGCTGCTGATCAGTCATTTCCACGAAACACTCCTTTGTCACATAAATGGAATGGTCTTAATTCAAATAAAGAACAGTCCATTATATATATGTAACAGATTAAGGGTTAATTAAAACAGGACCGGAGCCAGTGCTGTTGCAAGCACATTTTAAATACATCCCCATACACTTAAATATGAAAATTTCAGTTTATACATGTCAGCTCAATGATATCACTACAAATCCATGCCAAAGTAAGTGAGTTTATTGCTAGATGTCCCAAATCATCTCAGCTTGTTTTTGAGGTTTAAGAGAAGATCTTTGACAGTAATTAATATGCAAAAGTCAATAAGGAATATTCAGATTAAAACATTACAAACATATATAAAATCAGTGAAACATAAAGAGAGTAAATTTCCAATGAATAACAAAGGGAGGTAATTTAACATCACATGACCTGACTGATTTACTAGTACAATCATTGTGAAATTGTTACAACTTACAACTCTAAATAGATAGCAAAAAAAGTAAAAAAAAGCACATCACACAAACTTACTTCTAGGTTGATCTAGCAAATCTTTCTTCGACTTCTCATTAGCCACCAACCTAGCCTGTTGTTCAGCTGCAAAATTAGCCTGGGCCTGCTTTTCTTCCTCAAACCGGGCCTGAGCCTGTTGTTCTGCTGCAATCCGAGCCTGCTGTTCAGTAGCAAACCGGTCTTCCTGTTCAGCTGCAAACTTGGCCTGTTGTTCAGCCTGCTGTTTGGATGACTCCTCAGACTTCTGAGCGGCAGACACGGCCTGCTCTTTGGCGTCCTCAACCGTCCTCACAGCTGCTGAAATCTGTGCCTGGGATTCCTCTACATCCTTCTTTAAGCCTTCTTTCACTTTTGCTTCCTGTTCTGCTAACCTCTTGGAAGTCTCTTCAGATTCTTTCTGCAATTCTCCCCTGGCCTTTTCTTCTTGCTCAGCAAGTCTACGTGCAGACTCCTGACCTTCTTTTACTAGACCCTCCTTCGCTGAAGCCTCTTGTTCTGCAAGTCTTTTTGCAGAGTCTTCACTCTCTTTCTGCATCATTGTTCTCGTTTTGTCTTCTTGTTCAGCTAAACGTTTCTGTGTTTCCTCGCTCTCTTTTTGTAATGATTCCTTTGCTGCTGATTCTTGATCAGCAAGACGTTTAGCAGATTCCTCACTTTCTTTTTTAAGCTGTTCTTTTGCTTCTTTTTCCTGCTCGGCAAGCCTCCTCGCTGTCTCCTCTCCTTCTTTCTTCATGGTTTCTTTTGCTGCAGCTTCTTGTTCAGCCAACCTTCGTGCAGACTCTTCACTTTCTTTTTTCATCTCTTCTTTAGCTCTTTCTTCTTGCTCTGCTAATCTTTTCTGAGTTTCTTCGCTCTCCTTTTGTAACTTTTGCCTAGCCAATTCCTCCTGTTCAGCGATTCTTTTTTGTGTCTCTTCACTTTCTTTTTGTAGTTTATCTCTGGCATTTTGTTCTTGTTCTTCAAGTCTTCTCTGTGTTTCAAGCCTTCCTTTTTCCAGTTCTTCCTTAGCATGTGCTTCTTGGTCTGCTAGTCTTTGTTGGGTTTCTTCTGCTTCCTTCTGTAGTCTCTCTCTTGTCGCTTCTTCCTGTTCTGCCATCCTCCTCTGACCTTCTTCACTTTCTTGTTTCATTCTCAGTTTAGCAACCTCTTCTTGTTTCAGTAAGTTCTGGTGTGACTCTTCACTCTCCTTTGCTAGCCTTTCCCGTGCACCTTCTTCTTGTTTCCCAATCTTTTCAAGTGTATCAAGCAAGTGTTCATCTATTTCTTTCTGTGCACCAATCAACTGTTTACTAATTTTAGTCTGAGTTTCTTGAAGTTGTTGGTCAATCTTAACTTGTGAATTTGTCAGCTGATCGGACAAAACTTTCTGCTGCTCTTCAAGCTGTCCAGCAAGGACATTTTGCGAGGTTTTCAAATCATCTGCAATTGTTTGTTGAGCTGTTGAGAGTTGTGATGACAGATGTCCCTGTGACTCTGTTAACTGACTTGACAATGATTGCTGGGATTCCATTAGCTGAGTAGCAACAGTCATTTGAGCACCTTTCAGCTGTTCGCCAATTGATTTTTGAGATGTCTTTAATTGGTCTGCAATCATCTCCTGTGATTCTGTAACCTGATTGGCAATCATGGACTGTGAATCTTTCAGTTGATTGGTCAACATTGTCTGGGTTTCTTTCATTTGATTGGACAGGATTGTTTGCGATTCTGTCACCTGATCTGAAAGTACTTTTTGGGAGTCTTGAACTTGGTCTCCAAATATTTGTTGTGAATCTTTTAACTGTACAGCCAATACATTTTGTGAGTCCTTAACTAACTCGCCAAATGCTGTCTGCGAATCCTTCAACTGCCCTGCCAATAACATCTGGTACTCCTTCAGCTGCTCAGAAAGAAGATGCTGCGATTCTTCAAGCTGAACCTTTAGAGTGTTTTGTGAATCTTGTAGCTGGTTAGTTATAACTTCTTTTGCCTCTCCCAGCTGCCCTGATAGGTCACTCTTGATAGTGTCTCCATGTCCAGTCAGAGAAACCTGGGCCTCGCTTAAATCTTCAGCAAACTGATCGTGAGCCAGTTGAAGCTGCTCGGCAAACCGTTGTTGCTGCTCTTGTAGTCTCACACCAAACATTTCTAGTGACTCCCTTAACGCCTTCTCTAATTCATCTTTACCTTCTTGAACTTTCTCATTGATTTCCTTCTTCGCTTTAGTCAGGTCAAGTTTTGCAGCACCTCTTTTTGGAGAAGGAGATCTGGCTCTTTTCGCTGACATTCCTCGTTGCTTTGGTGATGGTGATCTTTTCGCTGACATTCCTCGTTGCTTTGGTGATGGTGATCTTGCTCTTTGTTTTTTTCTATTGTTGGCATTATCTTTATCAGGCCTTTTTAATACATATTTTGCAAATGCTTTAGATACTCCTGGTTCTTCCAAGGCAGCCTTAACAACTTGTTTTGGAACACTTTTGGTCCTCTTTCGTGCTGTTGGCCTTTCCTTTTCTTTGTTAGGAATGTCAATTTTAATGGTGACATTAACAGGTATAGGTTTTTGGTAGTCCGGTTCTATATCTGACACCTCATCTGCAGTTTCTATTTCAGCACCAGGAATTTTTATACTCGCTTGACCGGGATTTCTGATTTTATTTCTTGGTGAGTTTTCAGGGGACATTCCAGCAATAACAGTATCAATGTTGTTCTCAGTCTTTGCCATGGTGTCAGCTCTCGATTCTAAACTTATATCTATATCCCTTTCCCTGGACTTAGATCTATTTAATTGCTTCGCTTTTCTAGACATGAAAGATGTGTTTGGTGGCTGTCTTTCTTTGGTTAAACAGTCATGGACTGGTGGGTAGAATTTAGCCTTCAGTCGTTGAAGGTCTTCTCTTTCCTTGAAAGGCATGACCCTTCTGGCCGTGACTGGTCTGAGGGATCTGTTGTGGTATTCACTTGGACTTTGACCCCAGGCTGACTGTGGTCTACTTATTTCACGTTTTTTATTACTTGGATGCCATGGCGGTAACCACTCTGGAGCAGAGTTGTAGACATCAGATGATTTAGACGAGTCTGAATCCATACTCTTGGTCACGGAAGATACAGATCTAGACAAAGCTCCTCCAGACTTGCTATGTTGGCGAGTCTTTACATCCGATTTAGACCGTCGTACACCCCCACGTCTAGCGCTGTGGGACCTAGAGAAATTAGGCTCTGTATCTGACTGAGACAGGGAGGATATGCTTCCTTCAGGATTCTTTACCAAACCACGAACATGCTTCACATGAGGTCCGACCATATCCGTCAAAAATTGATCTTCACCCTCTACTGGTGTATGTCTTTCACGAGTTTCCTCAATTCTCGGTAATGAATAAGAATCAGTATCAACGTCATTCATGTCTTCTTCATCGATGTCAGGATAAACTGCTCGTTTGAATTTTTTAACACGTACAATGTCAGCTTCTTCATCAAAATCAAGTAAAGCAGAAATATTCTCCGGCGACCCTTCTGCTACTTCCAGGACCACACGCATGCCGAGCTTGCTGACCTCATTTAGGAGGTCCATATCATCTTCTGACTTAATATGGATGGGAATGATAACTCCTGTTTAAAAAAATTAAAATAAATGTTTCTTATATAGAACTGAAAAATCATGCATTTTTATTTTAAAATATGTTTGTACATTTATTTGAAGGATGAAAACAATAAAAGAAATTGAGAACATAGAACCACAGGGCAACATCATTGATATAAAAAGATGGATGATACAACAGTATAATGGCTCTAAGACTTTGATTTATGTAAAATTATAATTCTGATTAACTACAGATAACTACTTCTGCCAAAATATTCAGATTCGATTAACATATACTTAACGCCATTAACAGTGCATTTTTTTTATTTTGTGTTTATTTTTAATTAAAATGTCTCCAAGATTAATTGCATAATTCCGATTTTACTTATCGGTCACCAGATTTATAGAGAATGTGGATCATTTCTAACATGTACATAACACTACAATCATTCTTGGAAATAAACACAAAATAAAAAAACTTGCACTTTTAATGGCGTTAAGTATATTTAAATATCTTGAGGTTTTAAATGATACATTTATGCATTTAAATAACTGACCAAACTTTCATGGACAAAAAGGTTTTAAGAATAAGAAAAGGCTGTATTATTACAACTCTTGGATGTTTTTCCTTTTACAACTGTTTCTGAGGACCAGGGAAGGCTGAAATATAACTGTTTCTGAGGACCAGCGAAGGTTGAAACATAACTGTTTCTGAGGACCAGGGAAGGCTGAAACATAACTGTTTCTGAGGACCGGCGAAGGTTGAAACATAACTGTTTCTCAGGACCAGCAAAGGTTGAAACATAACTGTTTCTGAGGTCCAGCGAAGACTGAAACATAACTGTTTCTGAGGACCAGTGAAGGTTGAAACATAACTGTTTCTGAGGACCAGCAAAGGTTGAAACATAACTGTTTCTGAGGACCAGCAAAGGTTGAAACATAACTGTTTCTGAGGACCAGCGAAGGCTGAAACACAACGTTTTCTGAGGACCAGCAAGGAAGGCTGAAACATAACTGTTTTTGAGGACCAGCGAAGGTTGAAACATAACTGTTTCTGAGGACCAGCAAAGGCTGAATACATTTAAGTTTTAAGAATAAGAAAAGACTGTATTATAACAACTGTTGGATGTTTTTTCTAGTACAAATGTTTCTGAGGAGCAGGGAAGGCTGAAACATAACTGTTTTTGAGGACCAGCAAAGGCTGAAACATAATGGTTTCTGAGGACCAGGAAAGGCTGAAACATAACTATTTCTAAGGACCAGCGAAGGTTGAAACATTATGATTTCTGAGGACCAGGGAAGGCTGAAACATAACTATTTCTAAGGACCAGCGAAGGTTGAAACATTACGATTTCTGAGGACCAGGGAAGGCTGAAACAACTGTTTCTGAGGATCAGCAAAGGCTGAATCATAACGGTTTCTGAGGACCAGGGAAGGCTGAAACATAACTGTTTCTGAGGACCAGCAAAGGCTGAAATACAACCGTTTCTGAGGACCAGCAAGGAAGGCTGAAACATAACTGTTTCTGAGGACCAGCGAAGGTTGAAACATAACTGTTTCTGAGGACCAGCAAAGGTTGAAAACATTTATGTATTTAAATAACTGACCAAACTTTCACGGACAAAAATGTTTTAAGAATAAGAAAAGGCTGTATTATTACAACTGTTGAATGTTTTTTCTATTACAACTGTTTCTGAGGAGAGGGAAGGCTGAAACATAACTGTTTCTGAGGACCAGCAAAGGTTGAAACATAACTGTTTCTGAGGACCAGCAAAGGCTGAAACATAATGGTTTCTGAGGACCAGGAAAGGCTGAAACATAACTTTTTCTGAGGACCAGCGAAGGTTGAAACATAACAATTTCTGATGACCAGGGAAGGCTGAAACAACTGTTTCTGAGGACCAGCGAAGGCTGAAACATAACAGTTTCTGAGGTCCAGGGAAGGCTGAAACATAACTGTTTCTGAAGACCAGCGAAGGCTGAAACACAATGGTTTCTGAGGACCAGGGAAGGTTGAAACATAACTGTTTCTGAGGACCAGGGAAGGCTGAAACATAACTGTGTTTCTGAGGACCAGCGAAGGTTGAAATAACTGTTTCTGAGAACCAGCGAAGGCTGAAACACAATGGTTTCTGAGGACCAGGGAAGGTTGAAACATAACTGTTTATGAGGACCAGGGAAGGCTGAAACATAACTGTGTTTCTGAGGACCAGGGAAGGCTGAAACATAACTGTGTTTCCGAGGACCAGTGAAGGTTGAAACATAACTGTTTTTGAGAACCAGCGAAGGTTGAAACATAACTGTTTCTGAGGACCAGCGAAGACTGAAACATAACTGTTTCTGAGGACCAACAAAGGTTGAAACATAACTGTTTCTGAGGACCAGCGAAGGTTGAAACATAACTGTTTCTGAGGACCAGCGAAGACTGAAACATAACTGTTTCTGAGGTCCAGCGAAGACTGAAATATAACTGTTTCTGAGGACCAGGGAAGGCTAAAACATAACTGTTTCTGAGGGCCAGTGAAGATTGAAACATAACTATTTCTGAGGTCCAGCGAAGACTGAAATATAACTGTTTCTGGGGACCATTGAAGGTTGAAACACAGCTGTTTCTGAGGATCAGCGAAGGTTGAAACGTAGCCACCCAAGCAATTACAACTTTATCTTCAGGATTTCAAGCAACAAACTTTGATCAAGGATTATTTATTAGGACAAAATCTTGGAGGGGTTTCATTCTAAAATATTGGCCTTTATTTATGAAACTTATCAACAAAGATCCTGATAGCATGGGTAATGGGTATACACTGTATTGATGGAGAAAACCAAAGAATCCAGAGATATTCCACACAACTGACTTCACCTTGAACTGTGACAATTTTAAGTCAAATTTAAATATCTGAAATAAGCTTAGTAAAACATTGGTGCAGTGTGCATGACGAATACTCTGATCAGTTCTGAATGCCAGGAGAATAATGAGAGTTAAAGGAAACATTGTTGTAACTTCATATAGATTAAGAAGAAAATACAACAATGTTGCACTAAACCCTCAAAATGTTCAAGCAATTTAAGACGTTTTATAAAATATAGTCATTCCACCATCAGTCAAACTCCCTGATCCTATGCTATACAATAAAAAAAAAAGACATTACATTGTATGCATTGATGTAATGTTCAAAACATGTTTGAACCAAAAGAGGCCAAATGAACTATGATAGCAAGGGTATTTGATCAATGAGATAGTTTTCTTAATTCAAGATGAACAAATTTAAATGATAAAAAAAATCGTAGATTTAATACAAAATATTATTTAAGTATCTACCTCAAATGATGAAATGTTATAAGACATAACCAAGTGTATTTTTTCGAAGAAAACGAACAAAACGACTGCAGAAAATTACCTTGAGATGAAAATAACACTCTGATGTAATCTTTTCTAGATTAAATTCTTTAAGTTATGTTGTTCTTTTAATTGAATCTTTAAAGAGGGTGGCCCAATAAACCCTTGACCCTCTAAAGTTTTAAAATTAGGATACATCGCACTTAGGTGTTCAATACCTGATCAGATTATTCTTATAATTAGGTTATACACGAAGGTGCCATATTTTAGTTTGCTTCAAAGAACAGCAAGAAAACAATATGTATATATAAGAACTGCAACATGTTAGAATCACACCGTCTCTCATAATCTAATCATTAAGGCACTGTCAGATGATGGAATGACTATAACAATTTAAATATTGAATACCGCATCTCCTTTAAACGTCACATTGTTATTTGGCAGTATGTGTGTGGCTGTAAAATAAACAATCTGTAATTGGTCTGTATGGGTTTTTCAGGTAGGTACAAACATTTTGTTTTTTTGTGTTTTTTTAGTTTGAATTTGAAATTAAGCAAACTTTAGAAAAAAAATTAAAACAGCAAGTTTAAGGCAGAAAAAAGATTAAATCTCACACATAAGGTGTCATATATTATATATATGTGTAAGACAAAAAATGGTCACCATTAATTATCTATGACTTTAAATATGCCATATGCTGGCCAACCAAGCTTAATTGTATTTAATACGATATCTGACAATACTAATTGTATATACATGTATACCACTACGTAACCTAAAAGCTGAAAAATAAAACATTTCAATAAAATTTGTCTATTTACCTTCTGGGATATAAAACATGGCACTTCAGACTATAGAGATGATCCATTGTATTTGATCATTTACTTCTTCGTAAATTCCGTTTTCTGACTCATAAAATCCAAACGCCGTACACCATTCATTCAATGAAAGCTTCCTGTTTATGGCATTTTACTTCTAGAAAAATTCCTGGATAACACGTTCATATTCTAGTATACTGATATGTAAATTGCTTAAAGGGGTTGATGCACTATTTTCAAACAAGGTTTATTTTAAAGGGCTCTGAAAATCTTGAAAAAAGATGAAAGAATTATCAAAATGTCATGAAAAATAAAGGAGACCTATTGAAAATGTGCAAAGAAACATAAATGGAGGCGGCCATCTTGGAACATTGACGTCATCGTGCCTTTTTACCATATATGGCATATTGACAACATATATTTTAAAGCAAGGAAAATCACTGCAAATTGATTGAAAATAAATATACAGATGTAAAATATATAAATTGTATGCTTATTTCTCAATTGAAGTGATTTGATTTTCTTTTCTTAAAAATATATTTTGTCGATATAGGTCATATCTCCTTTATTTTTAATGGCATTTTGATAATTCTTTCAGCTTTTTTCAAGATTTTCAGAGCCCTTTTAAATAAATCTGCTTGAAAATAGTGCATCAACCCCTTTAATACATGTCAATCTGCTGGCTCGTAGATTCCTTTAAATATCTATGCATTCAATAAAAGATTGCTGGTTTATGAATGCCAGTTAGTTTACTTGTATATTCCCAAGTAAGCTTCTGTTTTGGACTGGATAAACATTTTAAAATCACAGGTGTTAGTATCAGTGTTCGAAACGATCATCAAAGAACACCGCTCCCACCCACCATCCACGCATTAAAAAAACAAAACATTTTAAATTTTCATTGAAAATAAAATTCCATATTATACATAGTAGTAGTTATACAAATGACATGTTTGTTTTTAAATTTTAATAGTTTTAGTAATCGTTTCCAACACCGATACGGCCACTTGTGCTTGAAATATAACAGGTTTTAAGAAATTAGAAACTGTTACATTTCCAATGGCAACATCCTGATAAATGAAGTTCTAGGTTTAACAGAAGTGTCACCAGAGCTGTACTTAAAATAGTCATGTACCTATAAAATTGTCAACAGGTTAAGACAACTTTGACCTTTTTCACTGACCTTGACCTTGGCAACAGGTAATCAACACTTATATTTCATAAAAATGCAATTAAAGCGAATGGACTTATCGCATGTATTTTAAGGAGTTTGTATTTTTATTATTCATTTTACAAACCATTAAGAGGGAATACAACCAAACTTGACATTTTTGCTATTCAAATTTACAATTATATATAAATGTTTTAAAGGATTATGAATTTTTTATTTTTTATTTAATAACAGTGACAAAATAACATTTTTAGGTTAAAATTACTTTTATTTTGAAAAGAAAAACATTAAGACTAATACAATAGCAAAACAAATATAAGACAAATATGTAAAGTGTAAACATGTCATATTAATATGATAAAAAAGTAAAAATTAATTAAACATTATCAATATGTAAAAGAAATTAAATACACCACTGGAAATAAATGCGTTAAATATGAAAGAACTTTTACCAGGTTTGCGAAATTGTTCTTGTTTCAAAGATGCAGGAGTTGCTTTTGACGGAAAGAAAAGAACATGCATAAAACAGAAACTGTTGCTTTATGCATGCTAGCTTCATGGAAAAGTAAAAAGAAAGTGTGTTTTTTTGCGTTCTAGCTTCACGCAAAAGCAACAAAATAAAATGTCGCTTTTTCCATGCTATCTTCACAGAAAAGTAACAAAAAATTCTCTTTTTGCATGCTAACTTTGGAAAAGTAAACAGATTTATTGCCATTGGTGTACACATATATGATGGCAGTAGAAGGACAAGTTCTAGCTTTTACTCATGCTTTTACAAAACAAACAATGTGAGCTGAAGTGATCATACAATGTGTGCAAAATAACATATACATGGTACTGGTACATATAAACAAAGTTAAAGGGACACAAGGCAATCTGAAGCATTTATCATGCGTTAAAATTACACCTGAATTGATTAATGCATTTTTACTTTAATCCTTCTTGCATATAATTAAATAAAAAGTAATAAAATGTGTGTCTTTTTTTAAGTTATCTTCATTATTCTACCATAGCTTTAAATATATAATTAGTGCAATATATAACCAACATTTACTAGTAAATACATGAAATATCCATAAATATTTAAGTTATTAATAATGAGTTGTAAATATGCAAGTGATGTAGAACGACTGACATGTTGTGATGTCGTGACAACATGATGTCGCGATTTTCAACAAAAAAAAAAAGATTGCCTTGTGTCCCTTTAAAAAACTGTATAATTTTTCAAATAATATTGATGTTGTATTTGAGAAATATTTAAAAGTGTTTTTCTTTTTTTAAGCTTAATTACACAGTTGACAATAACACACTGACGCAGTAACCAACCCGCTGGCATCCGAAATACTCTTTAAATTTGACCGACATCCAGCTAATTAAACACTCAATTGGCTGAGCATAAGCCATACGAAAAACGGTGTAAATCCCACAACGTCTACCGTAGGGCAGTCTCAGCATATGGAATACTTCAAAAACATGGCCCGAATCTGGCGAACCAACGAGGGGATTATTCCCATCAACTAAGAGGGGATTATACCCCTCAACTAAGAGGGAATTATACCCTTCAACTAAGAGGGGATTATACCTCTCAACTAAGAAGGGATTATACCCCTCAACTAAGAGGGGATTATACCCTTCAACTAAGAGGGGATTATACCCCTCAACTAAGAGGGGATTATACCCCTAAACTATGATACCATAATCATTATTAATAATAATGTATGAAAAACAAAGAAGGTAATTTATTAGAAAATGATTAAAAAAGCAAAATGCGGGCATGTTTAATCTGGTAGAAACCAGAACTTATGTTGTCGGAGCTTTATGAAAGCCATACTGTTACTTGTAAAACCACAATAACGGTAATTACATGCATGGGTTACAAAATGTTAAATTTTAAATCACACGCACAACTTCCTACAGTTTCAAACAGAATGCAAAATACAGCGAGACATAGTAGAAAATTAAGGGAAAGTGTAAAAATATGTAAATGATACAGAGAAATCAATACATCTTACATTTCTGAAATGGTGTATATATGTTAGAGGATAAACTTGTACATTTGATGAGAGTAAAACTTAGAATAATAAGAAATTATTTATTAGAAAAAATAAAGGCTTTTTGTTAAAAAAAAATAAATAAAAAAAATCCTATTTTCAAATTTTAATGAGAAGTGTAACTTCAAGCTCACTTTCAAACTATTGCGGCAAAACAAAGTCAGTGTTGACAATATTACCTTTAGATATCTGTAATGTGTGAGATTTTTTCTGGAATTACTATTATTGTCCACAGAATGCAGATGCCCCTGCTATTGCTTCATATGTTAATCAGGAAAATGGTCTTTCAGAAATTTTATTTCATGATATTTTACTAGTCCATTTAGGAGCATAACTCTGAAATTAATGAAGCGATGGGGCCAATGATCAAACCTGGTCAGGACATTGTGCTCATATACAATCTGAACAAGTTATCTTTGAATTAATGCCATTCCATTTATGTGACAAAGGAGTGTTTTGGAGAAAATGAATGATCAGCAGCTGGACATTGTAAACCCTGATCAGCCTGCGAAAGTTACTCGCAGGCTGATCTGGGTTTACAACGGATGCAAAGGCTATTATAGTTGTGCTTAGCGGGTTAAGGGTTAATTTCGTGAATTTTTATTATTCCATGGGAAATAACTCTGGAATTACGAGGGAAGGGGCAAATTGAAACACTGTGCCCATGCCCATTTAACCACGTTTGGAGAATACAAGATAACGATTACCCAAGTCAGAGTCCAGACACATTAATTTTGTGAATTTATTTTACTTTTCCAAGGGGCATCACTCTGGAATTACTGAGGCTTTCGGGCAAATAATCAAACTTGGCCAAGAAATTGTGCCCATATACAAGTTCACCCAGTTGGAGAAGATGGATAACAATTACCCAAGTTAATGTCCGGACAACATTTTTGATACGGATGCACAGATGGATAGACAGGGGTGACACTATATGCCCTTCCACCATTCTTCGAATGGCATTGGCATAAAAATGTGTAAAATAACTGAGAGTTGTTATTATTGAATATTACACCTCATTTGCATATTCCACTCTTTGTTTAATGTGACGTCATTCGATCCATAAAGTTGCATATTAACCGGGCGCCCGGTACAAGAGCTGTATTAACGGACGTGTGAAAAAAACGACGTCAAAATAAATCATTAAACCATATTACATTCTAGGTCTGACTGCCCAGTCCATAAACTTGCATATGTACCTCAGCACCATACATTATCTGTTAATTATAAGTTCTGTTTTCTGAAATTTAAACTCTGATCCTGTGATGAGATTTAACCAGTGAAATAGCAGTAAAAGGTATCAAGAGAAATTTATAGAAGTTGTATCTTACACCAGTGGCATGCTTTAAATACAATTAAGCAGGGGTCTAAACATACAGAGGAAAATAAAAATGGGACAAAAATATGACTTTACATAGTGATCAACAACGACACTAGACAAATAATTTGAAACTGTAGGAAAGCATGCAGTGATGATTCAATAATTGTCAGGTGACCAGTTCAAAATGGAATACGTCCAAATGTTCTGACTGAAACTTGTTCTTAATATTGTAGAAAAACATGACTTACTTAAAAATGTTGTTTTCATTTTTTTCTTTTTTTTTTAAATTTGTGACTATGTTTATCCAGTTGTACAGAAGACATTTTTAATCCATGTACTGTAATTTCCTTGCGATTTAATTGTGATTTTTTTTTAAAAATTAACCATTAGTTACAATATCGATTCAATATAATTTTATAACAATTAAAAACAATTGAGGAACACATGTATGTGCCATTGTCATTAAATTATGCAAACTTTAGCTTGCAAATGGATGACAGGAAAACGCGATCCTCTCATGGCAACCATAAGCCAGGAAAAATTTAACAGTTTTAATAATTCATTATAAACCAATACAATTATTTTTTAGTTTACATAAATCTGATTGATTTGTCACATGACAGCATATCAATCTAATTGGCTGCTATTTATATACAGCACTGTGATTGGCACAAATATTTTAAATTAGCCATTTTTGATTTATCCAATATGGAAAATATAAAATTATGAGGTAAAGAGATAGATTTATGTATATAATATAAGATGTGAAGACAAGAAGATGGGATGCAGTGCTTATAATATAAACAGTACTCGTTAATTTCATTAAACCATTACCCTTTAGTAAAATATCTTCGTTGTAATTTTTTTCATAAACAATGAAGTTGATTCAAATTTAAAAAACTCATGTTAATTTCATTTTCTTTAAAAAATAAACGATTAAAATTTATTCTAATTAATTTAACTCACATTAAATAAACCCAAGTCCGCAAAAACTGAGACACGAATGAGGAATTATTAACACTATATAACAGTTTTTGAAATGGTCTCCTGAGTGTTTGTCTAATGCGAGATGCAACATATCTCATGCGCAACGACACGTGACACATATATCCACATCAATCTGCACGTTTTTTAATTTTATCACCATTATCTCCATCGTCATCTTCAAAGTCGTCGTCGTACTTTCCTTCTGATCATGGGACGGTGACAAAATAGAACAGAACAGAACAATAACATCAGCAAACATTCAGAGTCTATGTGTTAAAATATGTGATACTGGAACCATTCTACAACATTTAACGGTTTAATCTAGTCAGGAGAACCTTGAGAGGGATGGAGATTACAGTCTTTTTTATCAGCCTCTCATTCTACGTTAAAGCACATTTGTTTGCTATTTTGCAATACGCTAAAGTATTGGCATAATATGCTAAAGTTGAACAGAAAGTGTAGCATTCCCAGAATGCAACCATCCAACAGGACAGAATGCTTCTGTGGTGAGAACAAACATTTAACAAAGTAGAATAACCTACACTGTAAAATAAAATAAGAAACACATGTTGACCCTTAACCCCCTCCCTACCCCCGCCCTCTCTCTTCAGTCTTTACTGTATTTTTGGACTTTTCATTTTTCAAACTGATGTATAGGCCTGTGCCTATATGGCCTAATAGTAGATACGCCGATGATATAAATGGTCAGAAAAGTTTTTCTTTTAAATCAAATATAATCTAACTCTTTAGAACAAACCAGCATTGATATGTTGATCAGGACTGGTACAGACGGAGGACAACAATGCATTTAATGTGGATAGGTACCAAATGTGGTATACCTTATACCAATGAAACCTTTTGGGAAATATCCAATAGTTTTGTGAATATAATGCCAGCCTTTTACAATTCAGAGATCGTCAGGTTTAACATCATTGAAAGCTGCATGAAAATAAGCCAAACCGTAAACTTTGTAATATGGTACCATTTCACATTTACATACTTTTATCTTTATTGCTAGGCAGAAAAACATCTAAAGTTATATTTGCTCTATGATAAAAATGTGAAAATATAAGTAAATGGAAAGAAAACTTTAAAAACAGAAGAGAATGGAAACAATTAAAACAAACAGCATTAATCGTGTTAATTAAGCCAAGCCTTTCTACTAGACAAGTAAAACATGAACTCCACTCTTTTTTACCAAACCATATTTACGTGTTTTTCTATCAGAGAGTTATTACCTTAAACATTTTCCAGCCTGAGCAACCTTGTTTTTTTATGACTCACTATGCACGTGAAGTACTTTCGTGTACACGTGAACTGTGTCAGGAGGTTATACATACCAGGGCAATAGGAATTTGGATAATATATTTTAAATACATAGTTCAGGATGAGTTTTTTTTATTTGAAGCAAGTGCAAAAACATCCCAATTTGAAAGCACTTAATTACTATCATCTAAAACCACATTATTGCATCATTGCTGAAGTTGAATAGTTTTGCTGACTAGGTATATATCGTACAAGATGCCTTACCGGAATACCCAGGGTACCCTACCAGAATACCCAGGGTACCCTACCAGAATACCTAGGGCACCCTAACAGAATACCAAGGGTACCCTACCAGAGTTCCCAGGGCACCCTACCAGAATACCCAGGGTACCCTACCAGAATACCCAGTGTACACTACCAGAATACAGGGCACCCAACCAGAATACTCAGGTACCGTTACCAGAATACCCAGGTTACCATACCAGAATACCCAGGACACCCTACCAGAATACCCAGGGTACCCTTTCAGAATACCCAGTGTACCCTACCAGAATACCCAGGGCACCCAACCAGAATACTCAGGAACCCAACCAGAATACCCAGGGCACCCAACCAGAATACTCAGGAACCCTACCAGAATACCCACGGCACCCAACCAGAATACTCAGGAACCCAACCAGAATACCCAGGACACCCTACCAGAATACCCAGTGTACCCAACCAGAATACCCAGGGCACCCAACCAGAATACCCAGTGTAACCTACCAGAATACCCAGGGCACCCAACCAGAAATCCCAGGACACCCTACCAGAATACTCAGGTACCCTACCAGAATACCCAGGGCACCCAACCAGAATACCCAGGACACCCTACCAGAATACTCAGGTACCCTACCAGAATACCCAGGACACCCTACCAGAATACTCAGGAACCCTACCAGAATACCCAGGACACCCTACCAGAATACTCAGGTACCCTACCAGAATACCCAGGACACCCTACCAGAATACCCAGGACACCCTACCAGAATACTCAGGACACCCTACCAGAATACCCAGGACACCCTACCAGAATACTCAGGTACCCTACCAGAATACTCAGGAACCCTACCAGAATACCCTACCTTTATAGGGTATCCCTCCAAGTACTCTGGTACGGTTTCCTGAACCACATAGACCACTTCAGCAATAGCAGAGCAGCAGTAAACACTGTCATTCATGATCATATAAAATAATTGCAAACAATGTCTGGATTTTACATTGCAACTTCAAAACACGGTAAAACTGAGACACATACAATTATGTTTCAAATATATTCTACTGATAGCAGCTTTTTAGAATCCGGACACAAGAAGTACACAGTGCATATATATATTACAATATTACAATGAATATGAAAAAATAAAGTATGGTGGCCTTTTAGGGTCATTATAGAAGCAATACATAAACTTCATTTTTTCTGCGTAAAAACTGCTTTATGGTTTAGAATTCACCGAAAACAAAAAACACGAAGAAAAGATGTTGCAATTGCAGTGAAAGTACTTGTTCGTTGTAGTTTGGTTTAAAGTATTCAAAGATCCAAAAATTTCTACTTTTGATATGAAGTTTAATAAAAGAAAACAGCATTTCATTTACCCTGTATGAAAATCATTTTCAGTTTGTAATTTAAAAAAAACACAATAAAAGACTGAGATTTTATTATAGTTTGATAAAGTAAATGAAGGCCCAATTTTTTTACCATTTTATGATGATAAGAATTTAATGACCATAATTGTCAACCATACTTTATTACTAACAAAATATTATAAGACTAACATTGTCTTTCTTTACAATGAATTTTGTTCTATAAGCATGAGTAAAAGCTGAAAACATTTTTAAATAAAAGTTATATTATTACATATATAAATATGAGTAAAAGCTGGAATTGTTCATCCGTGACAATTTTTGCTATATAATTTAAAATAAGATTATACATGTATATCATTAAGGGAAGGAAGGCATCGTCTATATTACCGGAAAAATGACAAAAAAAATCACTTGAATTTGTTCATCGAATAGAAAAAAGGGCAAAATTGTATCGCAAGCAATCAGCTATTAGTGATGCCTAAGATAGCAAGAATATTCCACGCGATCTTGCCGTCTGGTAACTACAAACAAGCCCTACTTAGTTGTGCTTAGATAATACTGATAATGTTCATTTCTGTGAACATCCGATTACTCGGCACGCTTGTTTCGATATAAGAACTACGCCTATTAGCAATACTTAATTTGACGAGGAACTCGAAGAACTTGAGGAATCTGAAACATTTCCATAATTACTGAGGTTATCAGACTCCGTTTTGATTCAATATTACATTTTGTCATATCATAGGTGGTGGGTCAGCTTTAAAAGAGTATGTGAAAATGATGTTCAAAATAAGTTTAACAACATCGTATTTATAAATTATTGTTGTCCTCACTAAGCTTATTGTATACAGACAGTATCCATTTAATTTAATCTGTTTTGTTTTAAGTTAACCTTAATTGCAATGTTATCAATATTATTTTTTCTTAGTAGCCAATCCACTACAGTAAATTTCGTCAGAGTTTGTGTCATCTACGTGTTTTTCGTCACAGTTCAACCCGTCATTTTTTTCGTCGTATTACATTGTGTGGTTACGTAACTCCAGCAGTCAACACCTGAGATGTGAATTCTTTGGACATATCAAACAAATGTGCTCAGAACTGTTTTAGAATGGTTCCAAATAGAAAACCTGGTTGCAAGATCAACACTATGGTAAAAACTGGAAACCAGTCAAAATAAAAAGTAATACCAGCCTATTGCTTCATGTCGTCTGCAACATAGTTTTGAAATTCACTGGTTTAGTCTGTTTTATATTATAATCATTTCCAACAGAACTGAAACAACTGTGTTATGTATGAGTCTGCAATATTTTTGGGCAATCCGATCACCAAGTTATAGCCAAATTTTTATCTCTTAGCCAAACTCTGGGTATAGTATACTCATGGTAGATAATTTGGAATTCTGAGCACATTAATTTGTGTGTTTCTACATGTCATGGGTAGTGAGTCAATCTGGAACTGACATTACTGGTGGGTGGGGTAATTTTATATTATGTGTGTTATATACGAATAAATATGATTTCTTACCTTCCTCATCTTCAAAATCATCCTCATAGTTATCTGAAAGGAAATATTTTGGACTTATAAAAAACAATAGTGGACAACATCTACATTTTTGTTCTTGTTTTCAGTTTGTGTTATACATTGACTTAAAATCATTAAATGTGTCTACACAATACATCTATATCATAACAGAGCCCATCCGTATGCTGTATTATTTAAAGTTTGACTGGCCATTACAAGTTATGAAAAGTATTACCAAGTGTCCTAAAGTCAATAAAATTAAGCTTAGATAAATATATATTTAAATGAACCGAAGAGTCTACTTTTTAAAAGTTAAAATATTATGCAAATTTTGAGAACATCGATGGCCAGAAAAGTAAAAGCCTAAAATACAGGACAGTGAAATCTTTACAGAGACCAGTAGGTCAGAATTACAATGTAAATTCCCTTGATGATAGTATACATTGTCAATTTACTCGAAACATTTATTGCACTTTTGAGATTTTTGAACCACATGTATTACTTTTTAACAATAATATCAATAACTAATATAATGACACTATAAAGTCATGCCCATGCAACAAAATATTCAGTGATTTTTTTTAAACAATATGTTATTCTGAAAACAAATGGTACAACCTCCAAAAGCTAAAAACCAACAAACTAACAAAATAAACCAAAATTTAAGACAGATAAGGACACTGACAGTGTTTGCTAAAAAACACAACTAAAAATAAACTGAAAAGTGAAAGCCTGCATGCAGACAAAATCAAAAACATCCGACACATACTGTACTTTCTCTTATCAAGCCCTGAAGTTATTGTAAGACAGCTCTACACAACTATTGTAGCATGGTCGGTGACATTTCCTTTGATGAATTCAGAGCATTAAATCATTTAATTTAGGGTAACTAAAGGGGCGTGGCTATACCGTACAACAACTACCAGATATTGGAATTTAGCGTACGGTCACTATGACGTCACAGTGTTACTAAGTACACCATGATAAAAAAAGATAGAATCTGTCTCATCTTGGTGTTTAAATAAACCAACTCGCTGAGACCAGACTCTATCTATTACTTATCACTAGAGCAAGCTAGGTATTTCATGTGCCTGTAAGGTGTTTCATATGCCCATACAGTATTAAACGCCCACTCCCATTTTTGTGTTAAGAAAGTCTCTAATAAACGACTTTCCCGTTTTTAATGTATACATGCAAGTGAAGTAGTGGCTTTTAAGATGAAAATAAAACCGTATTTTAAAGTTTTCATTTATCTAGAAATCTAATATCTCAAATAAATCCAACCTTGGCATTTATTAGAGAAAATAAAGTAACTTAAAGTTCTACTACACTTAAAGGAATAACAACTGTATGGGATTGCTGATGCAGAAATAAAACATTAATGCACCCCAATGTTTTTCCCTCATCCTTTCTTTAGTTATATGAAAAACAATTAAGTTATGGTAAAGGAAATTTTACATCAACTAAAAATGACCCAGTCAAAATAGCCTGGGAGAACCCTAAATTATTTGACATGGTGAGATGTTTGAACAATAAGGTGGATAAATGAAACAGTGAAGTGAAACAGTAAGTAAAGATGGTGAACTAACAACCAAATATAATCCACATTTTGTGAGGTATTCAGTAGTATTCACCCTTGTCCTTTGTATTTGTATTTCCAGAGGCACTCATGAGTTGTTCCTTAATTGATTCATCTATTTCTTCTTTAACCGATTCAGTCTGAACTGCCTCCACAGATATTTCTTCCTCTACAATATCATCAGCCCTCGTCCTATCAGTCCTTTCACTGAATATCTCCTCTTCTACTTCTTTGTCTGTATCTTGATTATTGTCAGCCTCGGCTACAAAATCAAAATTTTCAGATCTCCTACGTTTCTCGGTTTCTGTCTTGTCAGGGTCCTTTATGTTCAGTTCTTTAACATCTTCTGTGTCTTTGTGACTCTTCAGACTTTTACCAGCAATGTCCTTACCGGAATCCGCTTCTGAGATGACACTCTCATTATCACCTTCATTATCATCTTTAGTGACTTCTTTATTAACATCTTTCTCATTGTCTAAGGTGTCACGTTCATTCCTGGCTTTTTCATATTTCTGAGGAACAAATTTATCTCTTCTTTTATTGGTTCTGACGGAGTTGTCAGTCCTGGAGTACTCTCCATCCTCCTCTACTTGAATAATGACATTCTTCTCGGATTCACAGCTCTCCTCTGATTGCATGATGGGATTTATAGAAAAATTACAAATTTTAATGCCATAAAATATACAAAACTGCATGACCCACAAGTTGTGAGAATATGTGTCCCTTTCTATAGAATGAATGAATAAACATCTATTTTAAATATGTATAATCATTGGAGAGAAAAAGCAGGAACATGTATGAAGGGACTGGTCTCCCGCTTTTAAACCAAATTAAAGTGTCTTCCGTGTCTGCCATTTTGTAAATTTACCGCAAATAAAGAGAAACAGCAAGGTAAGAAATTCAGCTAACATCCACGCATTATTGATATTTATATGTAATCCTTAGTGAAATCTTAAACACAAACTATTTCGCGTAATTATATATAATTTTGTTGCTGAATTGATATCGATTTAGGTGTTGCTAGTCCCCTCTATTAAACTTTCCTGAGAAAAGGTAATAAAATAAATAAATAAATAAAGTCACCACAAGAAACACTAACTCAAATTTGTTTATGATAAATTATTTTGATTACACAACATTCCAGAAAATCCATTGATTCATCAATTATCCTACATAAATCAGACATATTCAAGCCAAAAGTACTCTACTTGAATCAGACACATTCCAGCCAGAGTTGCCCTACTTGAATCAGACACATTCCAGCCAGAGTTGCCCTACTTGAATCAGACACATTCCAACCAGAGTTGCCCTACTTGAATCAGACACATTCCAGCTAGAGTTGCCCAGAGTTGCCCTACTTGAATCAGACACATTCCAGCCAGAGTTGCCCTACTTGAATCAGACACATTCCAACCAGAGTTGCCCTACTTGAATCAGACACATTCCAGCTAGAGTTGCCCAGAGTTGCCCTACTTGAATCAGACACATTCCAGCCAGAGTTGCCCTACTTGAATCAGACACATTCCAGCCAGAGTTGCCCTACTTGAATCAGACACATTCCAGCCAGAGTTGCCCTACTTGAATCAGACACATTCCAGCCAGAGTTGCCCTACTTGAATCAAACACATTCCAGCCAGAGTTACCCTACTTGAATCAGACATATTCCAGGCAGAGTTGCCCTACTTGAATCAGACACATTCCAGCCAGAGTTCCCCTTCTTGAATCTGACACATTCCAGCCAGAGTTGCCCTACTTGAATCAGACACATTCCAGCCAGAGTTGCCCTACTTGATTCAGACATATTAAAAGAGTTATCCTACTTAGGTTTTAATAATAAAGAGCTTAAGTTATCACTAATGGCATAAATAAATACAGATTTAAACGTACAATCATAAATAAATACTGAGAAGGAACCTTGTTGATTAATACCAACATGTCACAACTGTTATGTTTCTTTAATACTTTTTACAGGTGACTCAGCCGGAGTTCTTAAAAAACATACTTTGAATAATATTTTTGTGCACGCCAAAATTTATATAAAGGTGTGACAAGGGTCTGATCTGACTTTCAAAAATATTTTGGCCTTTTTCATTCCCGAATTTGGATTTGTTTATAAACCAAGTTCTTATAACAGTTGTAAACAATTTTAAACAACTTTTTTCGACATTTAAAACAGGACACATTCTCAGTTTATGTCTAATGTAAGTACAAATTCTAGAAAGTATGAAAAGCTATATTTAGAATTAGCAAGCTGTATAATCAGGCTTAATAACAATAAAAGTGTGTTTACCATACACCGTGTAATGGGTAGCTAGGCATTTGTTTTTAGGTGCTTTCATTTTTTTAACAAATTAAGTCAAGAACGCATTTTTGTTTTCTGATTTTTTTTCTTCTGGTGGGTTTGTAGGTGACAATACGGTCAAGGGCAAAATGAGGGGTTGATTAAGTTATAGTAAACACACCATTGTAGTTATTTGGTTGGTTAAGTATAATGTTTTATGTATTAATAAAACAGAGCTATGTCTAGTTTTACAACCTTCCTTTGGTTACTGGTGTTTCACCTTTTTAAATTTGATCTTTATGTAACCTTGATGGAATCAGTTGACTGGTACCCTTGGTATAGGTTTCCATCATGATTTTAAACTTAATAAAGGTAAACCGGTCTACATGGTACCCATCTTTAGTAGACTTTTTCCCTGAGTTTCACCAATGACAGCAAGATAGATTTAAATTTTTATTCATTATTGATTCTTATCTGCAGGAACAAAATCGTCTGTTTTTAGAATTTTATAGTAAAATAAATTAGACACAAAATGATCAAATCCAAAAGGAAACCCTGAATCTTCATGTCTAAGCCACATAGTGGAAATGGATGAGCCAACTTTCTCTTTCTATTCTTCTAGCGATCGACACACAAAATTCCTTTAAATATATACCTTCATCACTTTTGCCAGAAATATCTGGTTCCTTCTCGGTCTTCTTGACAGGAGTCCTAGGTGTTCCCTCGACAAATACCTCCTCCTGGGGTGGGTCTTCGTGCTTCTTCTTCCCTCTGGGTGTCGACTTCTTCAGTTTGAGACTTCTTGGCGGTGCCTGACAGCTTAACTTGCACCTGCAATAGTGGACGTTATTAAAGTAAATACAGTCAAACCCTCTTAAGAGACCAACTCTATTTAGAAACAACCTGCTTTAAGAGAACACAGCTTCGGTCCTTTCCATACATTATTTTCACCGTATCTTCCATAATGTATGCAAAAACAGACAAGCACAAAATGTTCTATCACATAACATTAGTTCATGATCTTAACATAAATTTTACAAAGAAGCAAAATATTCATGATTCCAAAACATAATGCCGGAAATTTTTCCCTCAGATGATACAGACATCATATTTTCGAAATTAAAAAAAACACCATGTCAATGTTTCTACCAAGTTTTATAAAATATTTCATGCATCAAAATCATCAGTGTGTCTGTTCCATTAACCATTCGTTATTTTGAACAGATCCCTATTATTTTTTCATTATCACACTCAAGCATGTGTTATTCTAGATAATACACCTAATTTGTTATTATCACATTAAGCACAGATTAACTGGACATACCTCTCTTTTTATTATCACATTAAGCACAGATTAACTGGACATACCTCTCTTTTTATTATCACATTAAGCATAAGTTAACTGGACATACCTCTCTTTTTATTATCACATTAAGCACAGATTAACTGGACATACCTCTCTTTTTATTATCACATTAAGCACAGATTAACTGGACATACCTCTCTTTTTATTATCACATTAAGCACAGATTAACTGGACATACCTCTCTTTTTATTATCACATTAAGCATAAGTTAACTGGACATACCTCTCTTTTTATTATCACATTAAGCACAGATTAACTGGACATACCTCTCTTTTTATTATCACATTAAGCACAGATTAACTGGACATACCTCTCTTTTTATTATCACATTAAGCACAGATTAACTGGACATACCTCTCTTTTTATTATCACATTAAGCACAGATTAACTGGACATACCTCTCTTTTTATTATCACATTAAGCATAAGTTAACTGGACAGACCTCTCTTTTTATTATCACATTAAGCATAAGTTAACTGGACAGACCTCTCTTTTTATTATCACATTAAGCATAAGTTAACTGGACAGACCTCTGTTTTCATTATCACATTAAGCACAGATTAACTGGACAGATCTCTCTTTTTATTATCACATTAAGCATAAGTTAACTGGACAGACCTCTGTTTTCATTATCACATTAAGCATAAGTTAACTGGACAGACCTCTCTTTTTATTATCACATTAAGCATAAGTTAACTGGACAGACCTCTGTTTTCATTATCACATTAAGCACAGATTAACTGGACAGATCTCTCTTTTTATTATCACATTAAGCATAAGTTAACTGGACAGACCTCTGTTTTCATTATCACATTAAGCACAGATTAACTGGACATACCTCTCTTTTTATTATCACATTAAGCATAAGTTAACTGGACAGACCTCTGTTTTCATTATCACATTAAGCACAGATTAACTGGACAGATCTCTCTTTTTATTATCACATTAAGCATAAGTTAACTGGACAGACCTCTGTTTTCATTATCACATTAAGCACAGATTAACTGGACATACCTCTCTTTTTATTATCACATTAAGCACAGATTAACTGGACATACCTCTCTTTTTATTATCACATTAAGCACAGATTAACTGGACATACCTCTCTTTTTATTATCACATTAAGCATAAGTTAACTGGACAGACCTCTCTTTTTATTATCACATTAAGCATAAGTTAACTGGACAGACCTCTCTTTTTATTATCACATTAAGCATAAGTTAACTGGACAGACCTCTGTTTTCATTATCACATTAAGCACAGATTAACTGGACAGATCTCTCTTTTTATTATCACATTAAGCATAAGTTAACTGGACAGACCTCTGTTTTCATTATCACATTAAGCATAAGTTAACTGGACAGACCTCTCTTTTTATTATCACATTAAGCATAAGTTAACTGGACAGACCTCTGTTTTCATTATCACATTAAGCACAGATTAACTGGACAGATCTCTCTTTTTATTATCACATTAAGCATAAGTTAACTGGACAGACCTCTGTTTTCATTATCACATTAAGCACAGATTAACTGGACATACCTCTCTTTTTATTATCACATTAAGCATAAGTTAACTGGACAGACCTCTGTTTTCATTATCACATTAAGCACAGATTAACTGGACAGATCTCTCTTTTTATTATCACATTAAGCATAAGTTAACTGGACAGACCTCTGTTTTCATTATCACATTAAGCACAGATTAACTGGACAGATCACTCTTTTTATTATCACATTAAGCATAAGTTAACTGGACAGACCTCTGTTTTCATTATCACATTAACCACAAGTTAACTGGACAGATCTCTCTTTTTATTATCACATTAAGCACAAGTTAACTGGACAGACCTCTGTTTTCATTATCACATTAACCACAAGTTAACTGGACAGATCTCTCTTTTTATTATCACATTAAGCACAAGTTAACTGGACAGACCTCAGTTTTTTTTATTATCACATTAAGCACAAGTTAACTGGACAAACCTCTCTTTTTATTATCACATTAAGCACAAGTTAACTGGACAGACCTCTTTTTATTATCACATTAAGCACAAGTTAACTGGACAGACCTCTCTTTTTATTATCACATTAAGCACGTGTTAAATGTATAGACTCTCATATTCTTACTTGTAGCAGGGTGTAGCACCAGTGATAGCCGTCAGACTGAAGTGCCCCATCTTGCCACCAAGCTTGACGCCCACCGCATGTCTGTATTCGCAGCACGTGCTCACACGACAATCCATACGCCCGTCTATGTACAGTGTCAGGCTGAATGGGTAACCACGGTGACGACGCGATATAAATGAAAATGTACCTGAAATGTTAAAATAAATTACATAAAATTAATGTTGGATTTTCTTTTTTTAAAACTTCACTTAAAATGCTGCTGCTTCAATCATGCTATTTTACGATTCAGTTAGTTTTTACATGATGTGTTTAGTAGAAATAGACCCCAGTGGAAGTCTACCAATCAGTTTATATCATACTTCTTCTTAACCCTTAACCCCCTACATATATATAATGGACTGTTCTTTCTTTGAATTAAGACCATTCCATTTATGTGACAAAGGGGTGTTTGGCTCATCAGCAGCCAGACATTGTAAACCCTGATCAGCTTGCGACTCTGGATTTACAATGGACGCAAAGGCCATTATAGTCGTGTTTAGCGGGTTAAGGGTTAAGAGTTCCTGCATGATGTGTCCTCAAGCTTAGCAGTTTTACTGACAAAATACCTTCAATTGTGAAGGAGAATTGTGTACTTTGTTATTTGAAAATCTGTCCATGAATCGAATATCAGAGTTATTAACTGGACACAAAAGCACTTCATTTTGACCTTTGACCTCTAAGTGTGACCTTGACCTTGAAGCCATGGACCTGGATTTTGTGTGCAACATGTCATCTTGTTGTGGTGAGCACTTGTGCCAAGTTATTTGAAAATCTGTCCATGAATATCAGAGTTATTAACCGGACACAAAAGCACTTCATTTTGACCTTTGACCTCTAAGTGTGACCTTGACCTTGAAGCCATGGACCTGGATTGTGTGCGTAACACGTCATCTTGTTGTGGTGAGCACTTGTACCAAGTTATTTGAAAATCCGTCCATGAATATCCCTGTTATTTACTGGACACGATTGTCCGGACGAACGGACGGACGGACTGACGGATGGTGCGACTACTATATATGCCACTATTTTTGACTTTGCTCTTAAAATTTTAGGGGTTTACATAGTGGTACTTCCACATAAATAAAATGTGTCTTCATAAAACTTTGATATGTGTGTTTTAAGTCATGCAATATTTTGTGAAATTCCCGCACTCTGTCACATGAAATTTAGATAAATTTCAGTTCCTTATTATCTATTTGTTATGAGGTCTTTGGTTAGATGGACTGAATACTGACAAAGATCCATCAAACAACATACTTCCTCCCTGCAGCCTCTCTTTGAACACAGGAAGTGTGTTTCCCCCACAATGCTGTTGTTCAATGGACACTTCCTGTGTAGGGTCAAATTGATCTCTGGGTAGTGTGAGGTTAGGTCCATGGTATTTCATCGTGATCTCACACAGCGTCTGCACCTCTCCCTGGTGCATCATTGCCGGCTCTTGTCGGTGCAACATCAAATTCCCCTGTTGGTGAAACAATAATTATAGTTTACTTAACAATTAATAACATAATTTAAATGTAATTTAAACAAAATTGGTTCAAGTTTCTGTTATTCAATCTCCTTGGAGGGGGCAGCACAGGGTTCTGCTATTCCCACTTCCCAAATCCTGTGTCAGCCCCTTATCTGGCAGTGTAGGGATGTTATACAATACACACAATGAATGAACTATAAAGGGTGTGACACAGGGATCTTATTCTCTATATTCCATTAATAGTTTCTTCTTTTTCAAGAAATGTTTTGATAAATTTTCCACGGTAACTATTATTCCTAAAGTACCATTTTCTCAAAATTATTGATAATTGGTTTTTAAACTTTTCAAAAGACAACCACTTTAGCTGAATTAATATCCCCAACTTTTGGATATCCTGTGTCACGCCTCTCCGAAAAGTAGCTATGCGATTTAGAAATAAGGATGCATTCTGAAACTTCGATGACTATAAGTTTAATACTTTTGTTCATATTTACAATTATTTTTTAAAATAAATGATACATTACGTGGTCCGAGTATTAACTTTCATACCACATCCAACCCCTTCTCCAAGAAGCAATAACGGGGTTGGCTGGGGTATGAAATAAAACCTTAATTTCTGCTTAAAACGTTTGTATATTGTAAAATTAAAACATTTAATAGGTAGTTTTAAACAGGTTATCACATTTTTTTCCAGTAAAAATGCTTCTAAACATGTTTTGTTGTCGAAATATCGGTTATAAAATCCTGCTAATATAAGCTTTCCCATCGCTTAATGGAATTAAGACGGGACCACGTAATGTGCAGTTAAAGTACAAACAAGAATAAAGATGAAAATATGAAAATGAACATCTTCCCCACCATAATTATGGAATCTACCAAGTGTTCCAGATAAGTTTTCCTGTCAAAGGGTATTTCTCGTGCTAAATAAATCAGCATTGGAGGTCTTTCTTTTAATCATTTACGATCTAAGTGTAATTATCATGGCTTTGTTGCTTTTTACTTACAGATATGCTATTTATGTACTGCACAAATACATTGTCAGTGCTGATTTTACTCCTAATTATTTTTTCAATGCTGATTTTGCAAGTTTCAATATAGAAATACCCCTAAAAATTGGAATATCTGGAGGTACTGCTAATGTATGGAATGTTTGCTTAAAAAAAAACTTTAAAGAGTCTATAATGAAAAACATTGTGTTAAAATAAAAGTTAAAGCTCTATGTACACGCAATTAATGTCTAGTTTAATATGTTTTTTAAAAGCATAAGTAAACTATAGTTTAAAAGAAAACAAGTTAATTTAGGCAAGGGTTTATAAAAACAGTAGGACACATAATGCCTGAGATAGACAGACGGACACACAGATGGATGGACAGAGGACATTGACAGAAAAAACACTTTACAAGGGAAACAACGAAACAAGTAGATTGTTGGTTGGTTGAATGTTGTTTTACGTCATTTTCAGCCCATTTTAAGCTATATAATATTATGATGGTTGATTTTCTAGTGGTGGAGGTAGACCACCCACTTTTTCCTGGGTAGATTCAGTACTGTATACCACCAGTCATCCGTAAGAATCGACAAAAAAAAAGGTAAAATTATGCAATATGTAAAAAGAGAGAATTGTGTCATGAGAATAAAGGATATTTATCTAAACGCTTTTACCAACTTCTAAAATGATGGTAGTTTAAACTTATTTATTTTACATTGGTTGTAACGAAAGCTCTCTGAACTTATTTTAATCGCTCTCAATGTCTTCCTGGGTAGAACCACTACTAAGCAAATGCACATAAAGTGTCTTGCTTAGGGACACAACACACATGGTTATGGCGGGGATAGAACACACAACTTTTCTATCCTTGGTTCAACGCTCTACTACTGGAAATGATGTTGACCATTCCTACTTCCTGAATCCAGCGTTGTTCCCACTTTTCCTAACAGTTTTACTATACAAAAATCGATTCTATATTTAACTGCATGAATATTTAATAGCAGGAATCCAAATTTAACTGTCCTGGATTCCAGATCTAATTGTAGAATTCCAGATCTAATTTCAGAATTCCCTGATTTAATTGCTGGATTTCAGATTTAATTGCTGGATTCCAGATTTAATTGCTGGATTCAAGATTTAATTGATTTAATTGCGGGATTCCAGATTTAATTGATTTAATTGCGGGATTCCAGATTTAATTGCTGGATTCAAGATTTAATTGATTTAATTGCGGGATTCAAGATTTAATTGCTGGATTTCAGATTTAATTGCTGGATTCCAGATTTAATTGCTGATTTAATTGCGGGATTCAAGATTTAATTGCTGGATTCAAGATTTAATTGATTTAATTGCGGGATTCAAGATTTAATTGCTGGATTCAAGATTTAATTGCCAGATTCCAAATTTAACTGTGCAAGACTTAATACAGGATTTTAGATTTAATTGCAGGATTCCAGATGTAAGTGCCGAATTCCTACAGGACTACAGAGTAAATTGCCAGATTCTAGATTTATTTACAGGACTCCAGATTTAATTGTTCGATTCCATATTTAATTGCAAGACTCAATCCATATTTAATATAGGATAACAGATTTAATCGCAGGATTCAAGATTTAATTGTGCAGGATTCCAGATTTAATTGTGCAGGACATAGATTTAATTGCAGAAAGATTTAATTGCAGGAAGATTTAATTGCAGCCCTATCAAGCGTAGCATGAAGAGAATTCTGTTTGTTAATGCATGAAGCATATCTTTTAATATCACGCCATCAAACACACAGTCACTATCCTCGGTAATCTGGGTATTGTTTTCACACAATTCTATTTCAATAGCCAGTGGTTAAAATCTGGTCATTCTGTGAATACTGCTTCTCTGAGAGAGTGTTAACCCTTAACCCGCTACAGATATATAATGGACTGTTCTTTCTTTGAATTGACCATTCCATTTATGTGACAAAGGGGTGTTTTGGGAAAAATGATTGATCAGAAGCCAAACATTGTAAACCCTGATCAGGCTGTGCGTTACTCGCATGGACGCAACGGCTATTATAGTCGTGCATAGCGGGTTAAGGGTCAATTCAGCCGTGTGAATACCAGGTCAATATGACTGATTTAAAAACAGTGGACTAGTTTTGAAAGAAATTATTTAGAAATAATTGGGATTTTAAATAAAGTGGTATGTCAAAATATGGTTCGATCCTGCACCTTTCCAGTTTACAGAAAAGACTATAACCCTACTCTCAATATCACGTCTGGGTTAAACAAGAGATAAATTGGTTGTTGTACCTGGGAACCCATTTGTTTGTACATATACATCTTCGTACTTTGGAATGCAAGTGGGTAGCCAGGTACGACAGCAACCAATTCAGCATTTTGTTAGACCATAATTTGTGGTTCGAGATGTTGTCCTTACCGACATCTGAGATCCAAATGTTTTGAGAAATAACAAGTTTTGCAGCAGAACGTGTCACACTGGGAGAGTCTTGATTCACTGATTACTATGGTGGCTGATTTTTACCTGCCTCACTCTCTCGTTCTTTCAGGTTGAAAGAACAAAAAGTTATAGTCGCGTGGTTTCGGGGTCGAAACATTTACCACAAAATAAAGAAACTTCACCTCAAAAGAATGTATCATTGCATGTTTCGTTCAATGAATGTTTCGTTCTTCATACTTTTCATTCTTTCAATCCTCAAACCATGCAACTATATGTTTTGACTTCTTTTGTCATTCTGTTCCCCAAAGTAACAAAATTGGCAGAAATCAGCCACCATATGTGTGTGAATAAATGACGTAGAAAAGCAATATTAACAGATGACCTCTGACCCAAACACAACTCACTTCCATAAGTTCCACGTCCTCGTCACTCTGTGCAGTGCAGAAATCATCATGGTTAATATTTTTACTTGCAGAATTAACAAATATTACGTGCAGACATTTTAAATAATTTCTTGCGTGCACGAATTTGTACTTGCTACTTAGAACACTATTCCATGTCAAACTATATGCCTCGAAATAGGAACAATGATTTTTTCAGTACAACCCCTGATGTGCACCAGTACAAGACAATCAAATAAACTTACAGAAACCTATCAATTCATTTGAAACAGTCTATTAAATCATTTTAGAATTGTTTTTTGTTTAGAATTTGCTGTATCAGAAAGTCAAGAAACTCATTACTGAGTAATGCAAACACTTAAAATATTTATTTTTCTTCAAAACATGGAACTCAATGTGTTCTCAGAACACAATGAGTCCTATATATAGGAGACACTCGATGTGTTCTCAGAACACAGTGAGTCATATATAGGAGACACTTGATATGTTCTCAGAACACAGTGAGTCATACATAGGAGACACTTGATGTGTTCTCAGAACACAGTGAGTCATACATAGGAGACACTTGATGTGTTCTCAGAACACAGTGAGTCATATATAGGAGACACTCGATGTGTTCTCAGAACACAGTGAGTCATATATAGGAGACACTCGATGTGTTCCCAGAACACAGGGAGTCATAGGAGACACTCAATGTGTTCTCAGAACACAGGGAGTCATACATAGCAGACACTCAATGTGTTCTCAGAACACAGGGAGTCATACATAGGAGACACTCGATGTGTTCTCAGAACACAGTGAGTCATATATAGGAGACACTCGATGTGTTCTCAGAACACAGTGAGTCATATATAGGAGACACTCGATGTGTTCCCTGAACACAGGGAGTCATAGGAGACACTCAATGTGTTCTCAGAACACAGGGAGTCATACATAGCAGACACTCGATGTGTTCTCAGAACACAGGGAGTCATACATAGCAGATACTCAATGTGTTCTCAGAACACAGGGAGTCATACATAGGAGACACTCGATGTGTTCTCAGAACACAGTGAGTCATACATAGGAGACACTCGATGTGTTCTCAGAACACAGGGAGTCATACATAGGAGACACTCGATGTGTTCTCAGAACACAGGGAGTCATACATAAGAGACACTCGATGTGTTCTCAGAACGCAGTGAGTCATACATAGGAGACACTCGATGAGTTCTCAGAACACAGTGAGTCATACATAGGAGACACTCAATGTGTTCTCAGAACACAAGTGAGTCATATATAGGAGACACTTGATGTGTTCTCAGAACACAGTGAGTCATGTATAGGAGACATTCAATATGTTCTCACAACACAGTGAGTCATATATAGGAGACACTTGATGTGTTCTCAGAACACAGTGAGTCATATATAGGAGACACTCGATGTGTTCTCAGAACACAGTGAGTCATATATAGGAGACACTCGATGTGTTCTCAGAACACAGTGAGTCATGTATAGGAGACACTCGATGTGTTCTCAGAACACAGTGAGTCATATATAGGAGACACTCGATGTGTTCTCAGAACACAGTGAGTCATACATAGGAGACACTCGATGTGTTCTCAGAACACAGGGAGTCATACATAGGAGACACTCGATGTGTTCTCAGAACACAGTGAGTCATACATAGGAGACACTCGATGAGTTCTCAGAACACAGTGAGTCATACATAGGAGACACTCAGTGTGTTCTCAGAACACAAGTGAGTCATATATAGGAGACACTCGATGTGTTCTCAGAACACAGTGAGTCATATATAGGAGACACTTGATGTGTTCTCAGAACACAGTGAGTCATGTATAGGAGACATTCAATATGTTCTCACAACACAGTGAGTCATATATAGGAGACACTTGATGTGTTCTCAGAACACAGTGAGTCATATATAGGAGACACTCGATGTGTTCTCAGAACACAGTGAGTCATATATAGGAGACACTCGATGTGTTCTCAGAACACAGTGAGTCATGTATAGGAGACACTCGATGTGTTCTCAGAACACAGTGAGTCATATATAGGAGACACTCGATGTGTTCTCAGAACACAGTGAGTCATATATAGGAGACACTCGATGTGTTCTCAGAACACAGTGAGTCATATACAGGAGACACTCGATGTGTTCTCAGAACACAGTGAGTCATACATAGGAGACACTTGATGTGTTCTCAGAACACAGTGAGTCATATATAGGAGACACTCGATGTGTTCTCAGAACACAGCGAGTCATATATAGGAGACACTCGATGTGTTCCCAGAACACAGGGAGTCATAGGAGACACTCAATGTGTTCTCAGAACACAGGGAGTCATACATAGCAGACACTCGATGTGTTCTCAGAACACAGGGAGTCATACATAGGAGACACTCAATGTGTTCTCAGAACACAGTGAGCATACATAGGAGACACTCGATGTGTTCTCAGAACACAGGGAGTCATACATAGCAGACACTCGATGTGTTCTCAGAACGCAGTGAGTCATACATAGGAGACACTTGATGTGTTATCAGAACACAGTGAGTCATATATAGGAGACACTCGATGTGTTCTCAGAACACAGGGAGTCATAGGAGACACTTGATGTGTTCTCAGAACACAGGGAGTCATACATAGCAGATACTCAATGTGTTCTCAGAACACAGGGAGTCATACATAGGAGACACTCGATGTGTTCTCAGAACACAGTGAGTCATACATAGGAGACACTTGATGTGTTCTCAGAACACAGGGAGTCATACATAGGAGACACTCGATGTGTTCTCAGAACACAGTGAGTCATACATAGGAGACACTCGATGTGTTCTCAGAACGCAGTGAGTCATACATAGGAGACACTAGATGAGTTCTCAGAACACAGTGAGTCATACATAGGAGACACTCAATGTGTTCTCAGAACACAATGAGTCATACATAGGAGACACTCGATGTGTTCTCAGAACGCAGTGAGTCATATATAGGAGACACTCGATGTGTTCTCAGAACACAAGTGAGTCATATATAGGAGACACTCGATGTGTTCTCAGAACACAGTGAGTCATATATAGGAGACACTTGATGTGTTCTCAGAACACAGTGAGTCATGTATAGGAGACATTCAATATGTTCTCAAAACACAGTGAGTCATATATAGGAGACACTCGATGTGTTCTCAGAACACAGTGAGTCATGTATAGGAGACATTCAATATGTTCTCAGAACACAGTGAGTCATGTATAGGAGACATTCAATATGTTCTCAGAACACAGTGTGTCATATATAGGAGACACTCAATATGTTCTCAGAACACAGTGAGTCATACATAGGAGACACTCGATGTGTTCTCAGAATACAGTGAGTCATCTATAGGAGACACTCAATGTGTTCTCAGAACACAGTGAGTCATATATAGGAGACACTCAATGTGTTCTCAGAACACAGTGAGTCATATATAGGAGACACTCGATGTGTTCTCAGAACACAGTGAGTCATATATAGGAGACACTTGATGTGTTCTCAGAACACAGTGAGTCATGTATAGGAGACATTCAATATGTTCTCAGAACACAGTGAGTCATATATAGGAGACACACAATGTGTTCTCAGAACACAGTGAGTCATGTATAGGAGACATTTGATGTGTTCTCAGAACACAGTGAGTCATATATAGGAGACACTTGATGTGTTCTCAGAACACAGTGAGTCATATATAGGAGACACTCGATGTGTTCTCAGAACACAGTGAGTCATATATAGGAGACACTCGATGTGTTCTCAGAACACAGTGAGTCATGTATAGGAGACACTCGATGTGTTCTCAGAACACAGTGAGTCATATATAGGAGACACTCGATGTGTTCTCAGAACACAGTGAGTCATATATAGGAGACACTCGATGTGTTCTCAGAACACAGTGAGTCATATATAGGAGACACTCGATGTGTTCTCAGAACACAGTGAGTCATATATAGGAGACACTTGATGTGTTCTCAGAACACAGTGAGTCATGTATAGGAGACATTCAATATGTTCTCAAAACACAGTGAGTCTTATATAGGAGACACTCGATGTGTTCTCAGAACACAGTGAGTCATATATAGGAGACACTTGATGTGTTCTCAGAACACAGTGAGTCATGTATAGGAGACATTCAATATGTTCTCAGAACACAGTGAGTCATATATAGGAGACACACAATGTGTTCTCAGAACACAGTGAGTCATTTATAGGAGACATTCGATGTGTTCTCAGAACACAGTGAGTCATATATAGGAGACACTCGATGTGTTCTCAGAACACAGTGAGTCATACACAGTGAGTCTTATATAGGAGACACTCGATGTGTTCTCAGAACACAGTGAGTCATGTATAGGAGACACTCAATGTGTTCTCAGAACACAGTGAATCATATATAGGAGACACTCCATGTGTTTTCAGAACACAGTGAGTCATATATAGGAGACACTCAATGTGTTCTGAGAATCTTTTGCATACAAAAGGATATGTTGAGTGTTTACATTACTCATTGAGTAATAAGGTTTTTGACTTTTTGATATGGCAAATTCTAAACAAAAATAATTGCTGGAAATATTTTATTATCTTATCTGACAAGAAGTTTTATGTATCATGATACACGTTTGTCTAGCGATTGCACAAAATACAAATTCTCATAATTTACATGTTATGCCTATCTCTCAACATCACAATTTAATAAACCATGTTAGATATTCAAATGTAACCCTTTGTTAAGAGGCATTTTTGCAAATCTTCCCACTAGTGGTCTCTTAATACATATTTAACCCTTAACCCCCTACATATATATAATGGACTGTTCTTTCTTTGAAATAAGATCATTCCATTTATGTGACAAAGGGGTGTTTTGGGGAAATGACTGATCAGCAGATGGACATTGTAAACCCTAATCAGCCTGTGAGTTACTCGCAGGCTTATCTGGGTTTACAATGGACGCAAAGACTATTATAGTCATGCTTAGCGGGTTAAGAGGTAAAGGAATGATAAACCTACAAGACTAATAAACTGGACTAAACTAAAAATCAAACAGGTGAGGTTAGATAAACAGTAGGACTAGAGTGCAGGTGGGGTTGGATCAATGAACTCATAATGATATGCTCCGGTATTTATGATTCATTTATATCCTTTAACTAATGCGAAACTGCCATTTTGAAAATTCAACATACTAATATATAATGTTGTAAACATTATTTTTATAATGGATATATGTGTTTACGCTAATAATTTGATTACTGCAAGGAACATTTTGTGTTTGTCAATTAGAGTTAACCAAAATTATAGAAATTACAATAATTAATTAATAATTACATATATTTCACTTAAGTATTATTGCTGTAACATTTCATAGCTTTTTATTTCCAAGCATTATTGATATGTAAATATTTCAAAGGAGGCTAGTTTCTTCATTAAATAGTGAAATACTGTAAAACTCATGGAAATATGACTGATTAACCCTTAGCCCGCTATGAATGTATAATGGACTGTCCTTTCTTTAAATTAAGACCATTCCATTTATGTTACAAAGGGGTGTTTTGGAGAAATGACTGATGAGCAGTTGGACCCTGTAAACCCTGATCAGGCTGATCTGGTTTACAATGGATGCAAAGGCTAATTGTAGTCACCCTTAGCAGGCTAAGGGTTAAAAGTACAGAAAAAACTATTTTAGTGGCACTATATCCAATAGAATTGGAATTGCAATATAAATTCTATAAGTCTAGAAAAATATAATCCTTTTAGTCATATTTCCATATAAGGACAAAATGACTATGATAAAGTGATCATGTGACATACTTCAACTGTGGCAGGGTCTCGCTGTGGTGATTCATGGTCTTTCTGTAAGGGCGCAAAATGGGAGAAACATAAATAACTGATAGTAGATATACATAAACAAGTACCACATGTCCCCTAATAGAAGCGCCCGGGTGCAAAATGCCAAGGACGCACTCTTATAACATGTAAGAAAAGAAAGATATTTTTTTTATTGAATTTTGAATGTTTGGGGAGGATTTATCGATACAGAAGATCGAAACTGTATTGAATGTTGAAGATCGTTTATTTATTTTTTTTCTGAAAAGGTGAGGGTGGGTGGGGTGGGAGTGGTACTATTACTGGAGGCACTATTACTAGGGGGAATACGGTAAACCCAAGTCCGACCAATGATTGGTCATCATAAGTGATAACAAGCAAGCAGTTTATAAACACAAATTCACAAGCTGCATGGATAAATGATTCAAGGTCATTAGCAAAGGGCCAATTTTAGAATGGCAGGAAGATGATAAGCTAGCAGCAGACAATAATTCCCAGCCTGGGACCAACGAGTCGCAGACATCCGCAAGGGGGACATTATTTAAAATAGTAAACAGATGATAAGGATTATATAGGTTTGACAATCAGACACTTCCATTCTGAGCCATTAACCAATCAGACACATTTTAAGGCATTAACCAATGAGATGCTTCAAATCACTGTCAACAACCAATCAAATGCTTTCATTCTGAATCATTATTCAATGAGATGTTTCAGGATGAAAATGACACAGTGACAAGAGAATGAAGAGCTGTGTGAGACATTCACCAAAGCATGCTAGGATATACAGGTGCGTGCTCCATGTTAAGGGTTATATCCCCTGATATGTTTAATCCTGCTGAAATTTCATAGAAAACTGTGCGCAAAATATATGGAACTCATAAATATATTACTTTTATATCTTTTACTAAATATAATAAGCTTAGCTATGATTAATTAAAAATTATTTTTCTGCTATTTCATAATTATGATGACTGTGAGACAGCAGAAGAACATGGTCGGACTGAAAACCAATACCACTGCATTATTTTCATCTTGACGAAATAAAACTTTTTTTTTTTTGTAAAAAGCACTACTGTACTGTTCACAACTCTGCTGGGCACACACTGGATAAAGATGTAAAGGAAATAAATTATAAGCTTTAAAAGAGTAAACATATCAAGGTTTAACCTTACAGGTTGTATTTTTGTCCCAATTTATTATGCAATTTCAATTGGATTAAACACAAAGGGACATAATCCTTAAAAAGATTGATCGACTAGAATAAATCTATAATTATTTAAGAAAGAATTATTAAATAGAGGTACTTAAAATTTCGTACTTTTTTAGCTTGATGTTTAATAAAATACTGTAATTGCAAGAGTATAAGCCTTCATCATACAATAAGCTGCACCATAACTTTTGGATAAACTTTGAGCGAAAAAAATAAGATTCTTTGAAAAACTATGCATCCAGAACTTTTTGAAAAAAGGTTGTCAGTAAAGTTCGAAATTGTTGTAATTTGTTAGAAACATAATTGCAAATGCTTAGGTGCAAATGTCTTTGTTGCTCTGTCTATTGTGTCTGTGTCAGCCAATCAGAAACAATACCAGTACTTTGGTAAAATTACTGCGGATTCAAAAAAATAGTTTGTAAAAAGTCAAGCGTTGCAGATGATCAAGACTACCAGAACCAGTCAGTTTATTCCCAGACTGTATTCCCTATCACAAATTTAATAGAAAGCGATTATTTGTACGTCACTTCTCTAGCAATTACTGTATTACTTCGGAACCAGTCTGATTATATCCAGAATCAGTCAGTTTGTTCCCAGTTCACTGTACCTACCCTCAATCCAGACTTCTTCTCCTTGTGATACTCAGGTCGTGCTGACATTCTGGCTGATCTTCGTGGTGACGATCGTGCAGACTTGGCACGTTGACGCGGCGGCGGCACTGGTATCTGTGAGATGAGATACGGGGAGGTGGTGCCATCTCTAGCCCGCTCCATACGAGACAGCTTCAGCGCATATTGTTGCAAAGCTTCCGAATCAAGCTGGAAGAATATAAACGTGAGAGAAATGAATCATTTAATCGAGTCTACTTTCAATTAAGCGATAACCATGCTAAGATGTTCAATCTGGGACTGTATGTGAGTGGTTTTACCGTCTGAAATTTCGTTTTACTGCAAAGCGGTAGTGGAGCTGTAAAACTAATTTCAGACTGTAAAACCAACCACATACCATCCCAGATTAAACATCTTAGCATGGTTATCTCAGTTCTAATGCTTTTCCATTTAAATGCCAGAAATATAAAGTAAAATTATACATACACACTTGTTTTCTATGAAAACTCAAATTCCATAGGTAACGCCATTTTGTTGACGTCATCCAATGACGTCGCTTGTTACAGCGTTATGTGACGTCAAATACTTTTTAGACGGTAAATCGCAAGTTTTACGGCCGCAAGTTTTAGACGTTAGCCAATGGAGAGACGTGTTACATAATAGTTGCATCAGAATACTAATTTAATTGTATATTGCGTGATCCTGAATTCCTCGACCATCCCCTCTTCCCAGGGGCGGCTTTAAATAATGTGTGTATCCCTTTTTATATTTTTATTCATTTTATGCCATGTTTGACATCAAATCAAAATGAACTTTGGTTAGGATCAACTGCATGTCCTGCCAGTCATTTTGGTAATGGTTCCAAATCAATATCACTTATGGTTTTTGAGAAGTAGTTACCACAAAATCGCATTTTTAATATCTATTTTTAGCCATGGTGGACATCTTGAATTTCCGGTCCACCTGAATATTTGCTAGGATGAACTAGACAACAAGAGCAACATTCACGTGAAGTTTCATGAAAATCCGTCAAGTAGTTTTAGAGGAGTAGTCGCTACAAAAAAAAGATTAAGGACGGACAGAAGGACGGACGACGCACCACTGTATAAGCTGATCAAAGATCAGTCGAGCTAAAAAATTAAGCATTTTTATGGAAATCGACGTGGCAGTTCTGATTCATTATTCTGAAATGTTTATGTATAGATGATCTTTTTTCAGCGTTAAAGGGACACTCGGTAATCTTGATTTTTAAAACTCACGTGCCCCCGTTAGTTTTCCTACATAACTTGCATTTGTTTAATCATTAATAATAACTATTAGAACAGTTCAGTTAAGTAAGTTGTTTTTACAGATTGCTAACTGTATATTATTATGCACGAATAAAATAATTGGCATAATAATGAAGACAACTGAAATCTCAATTTTTTTATTTAATTATATGCAAGCAGTTTTAGTCAAAATGATACTAGATTAATAAAACGATATACTAATTTTAATACTGGATAAACACTTCAAGACTGCCGTGTGTCCCTTTAATGAAACTTTTTTATCATGTCCATTTGTTAATTGAGGATGACCTGGAACTTCCATACACATAATTATGTAGAGGCAAATAATATTTTATTTCTTATGCCATGAAGGACAGTGAGGACAATGGACTGGTTGTCTGCATCTTATCAATTTGATAGACTAGTATACACACTGTACAGCATATAATGCATCTAACCATGGAAGACTATAAGAATCTTTTATGTGGGCATTTCCCCACCTCCCCACTGGGTACTGAATACTCTCTAACTTCGAGCTGCCGTACTGAATACTCCTTCATTTTAGACCCGAGTATTGAATACTATTCAACTTGGATAACCCGAGTGACTGAATACTATTTTAACCCGGGCCGTGGGTACTGAATACTCTCTTAATTTGTCCTGAATACTGCGTACCAAAAGGGGGGCGAAAACAGCCCCTTTCATGGGTATCCGGTGAAGATAGGGAATTCCAACCTGAGGTATAAGTGTTTTTATCGAACGGAGACTCTCCATCCCCCATGTAAAACAAACATGGATAGCCTTATCTGGTATGCAAGAAAATACAAACTTACAGCATACAGGTGCCTTGTATCAATGGCTTCTTGACTCACAGCCCTCTGTGACTGTCTATCTGAAGCCGGGGGTGGGGACACCGGGCGCCCATCATCGTCTACGTATATTACCTGGTGGGTAGGGAGAAAATATTTATGAAAACATGCAGAACAACTGACAAACTGTGATAAGATCAATACTATAATTTTAACTGTTTAGAATGTTCTGTTGACTATTTATTTATAAATGAGTCATCAATATTGCATTATAATACAGCAGATTGCAATGTTTGAGATCGTTTGTTAGATTTGAGAATTTAGTTTGAGATAATTAAAGATTTCTGGATTTAAGTTTTATATAGGGCTTAAAGCAATATTAATGCAGTTATTTAATGATATAACGCTATATAAATAGTTTCCATTATATTTGTTTAGCTTTTCTGCATAATTTTTATGCTGAAAATATATATAACTTAATGGGGTTGATGCACTATTTTCAAACAAGGTTTATTTTAAAGGGCTCTGAAAAACTTGAAAAAAGCTGAAATAATTATCTAAATGCCATGAAAAATAAAGAAGATATGACCTATTGAAAATGTGCAAAGAAACATAAATGGAGGTGGCCATCTTGGTACGATGATGTCATTGCGCCTTTTTACCATATATGGCATATTGATAATTCTTTCAGCTTTTTTCAAGTTTTTCAGAGCCCTTTTAAATAAACTGTGTTTGAAAATGAGTGCATCAACCCCTTTATTACTGTAACTTAGAGATGTTTACCAAACATAACAGAAACAAAAAAAATCTATATGAATATTGAATATTAGTAATATATATAATATTTTTTTATTTTGTGTTTATTTCCAAGATCGATTGTGGTGCTATGTACATGTTAGAAATTATCCACATTCACTATAAATCTGGTGACCAATCAAATTCATGTATTGAAAGAAGTAAAATCGGAATTATGCAATTGATCTTGGAGACATTTTAATTAAAAATAAACAAAATATAAAAAAACTTGCACTTTTAATGGCGTTAAGTATATATGCCTTCATTATTATATGGGTAAAATAAACTGATCGCAAATCAGTGATAAAAAAAAGTTATCTGCAAACATGGGTGGAGTTTTCAATGTTTATCTAAATCACTCCAGACAGATTAAACAAACAAAATTTAAGAGAAAATCAATTTGGGGTACATCGATAAATGTAATCAACTAGATATATCATTTTTTCAGATGAACTTGTAACCAAGTAGAAACGAGATCACTCACCATTTAATTAAAACTGTTGTAATTATTAACTGTTTCAGATAAGTGTGTAGCCAAGTAGAATAACAGATTGTGTAAAATCATTTTAGATCTAAAACTGTGTAGTTATATATAACTTGTTTGATGATGGTGTTAGATTGTTGAAAAGAGAACATAGAAACGTGGCTATTTTTAACCTGTTTTTCATTTAAAATAATTTACTTGTTAGTACAATTGTAATATCAAATGTTTCGATGAATTTCGAACCAAGTAGATATTATGAAAACAGGGTTTATAACGACTCGATATGCATGTGAAAAGATGATTCAGTCTGGGAACTTTTGAAAAACCATCACCTTAAATGGTGATGATGTTTCATCACATCATAATTAAATACATGAACTCACTACCATGCTACAAGTCCGATCTATTTCAAATCCATATGGTAGTTTATCGGTAGAAGTATAGATAGGGAACCCGCCAGAGAACCGGTCTACACACGGGTTGATTTTCGAGACAAATGACAGAAATCGGTGCAGAAGGTTAACACACGTGTTACTGCATATCATCCAATTTTATCGATTTCTGTTTGATGAATGTTATAACATTTTCTAAAAATGTATAGACGAAGAATTTAGCTTTGAGTTGAATATATCAAAGTATGTGTTTCGCGACAATAATGAAGCATTTCACTTTGATCAAGCTGACAGTTTATTTCTTGTTTCAATCTGCGTGATGGAAAACCCTCACATTGAAAGTTTGCAAGATTATATTATGTGACGATAAATCGTTACCTGAATTATTTTTGAAAATGTAACGAATGAATGAAGAATGAAAGATGATGAAAAATCATGACCATGAGAATAAGTGTTTATGATGAAACATCATCACCATTTAAGGTGATGGTTTTTCAAAACTTCCCTGACTGTCATATATACACTCAGGACATTTGAAAAATGCAACAATTGGTATTTTTTGAATTTCTAGTGTGGAATTGAAGTCCTCTTGCAAAATGTGTTTTAACTGAAAGAAGTAGAGCAAATCTTATACAACTGTTTATCGCAATATGTTAACCTTTGAGACAAAGAGACTTGCGTACTTGCGTGCTAACATAAAATACAATCTTGATTTCAACAAAAAAAACAGCAGACTACAAATAATCGAAAATCAAAAATGTTGCATTTTTAAATGTACTGAGTATATTTTAAATGAATTTGACACCATGCCATAATGCACCATTATTCACCAAATGTCATAGGAAACATTTGGAGGGAGTTCCCGAACTCCATTAGCCGCTTTCGTAGCTCAAGATTTTAGGCCCCCTCTTAACTTGAATCCAGGATCTACACCCGATACTACTATATGAAAAAGCCTGGTCATTACGTGGTCCGAGTATTAGCTTTCATACCCCATCCAACCCCTTCTTCAAGAAGTGAAAACGGGATCGGTTGGGGTATGAAATAAAACCGTAATTTCGCCTTAAACATTTTGCATATTGTAAAATTCAAACATTTAACAGGTAATTTTAAACAGATTATTGCATTTTGTTTGTAAAAAAATGTTTTTAAATATGTTTTGTCGTCGAAATATCCGTTACAAAATCCTGCTAATATAAACTCTCCGATCGCTTAATGTAATTAAGGCGGGACCATGTAAAATAATGTGTAAATATGTTTTTAGATAAATTTGATAACATATTTATCTAAGATAATTAAGACACAACCATTACAGTATCACCAAGTTGTATATTGTTGATCTAACTTCACTTTCAGATATACCAGAATTAAGTAAACATTCAACATGTATTTACTGGCATTATACCAAACAGCCTAATCTGATTTTAACCTCGTGATTCAAATACGGCCACTTAATCCGTAAAAATCTGGGTAATTAAGCTTTAAGCTGATCTCATTGGCAATATCTATTTTCTTTTCAGAGATTTCAATTGTAGGGCATTTAACTTTAAAGTGTTAATTTCATTTCTACTTTTCAAATTTTGACTTCACTTCAAAGGACTGGAAAAGGTCACGGAAAAGTTAACACCAGTTATTGAAAAAAAAAAAGGTTTTAAATTTATCCAATTTGACTTCGGTTTAAAAAATATTTATTGAAGAAATGTCGTGAACAATATGTCAATAATATATGCACTGGATTTGAAAACAAGCTTTCTGTGAAAACTTGTCTAAATTCATCTCCTTGATCAATTTGGCTTCTTATGCATAAATAAATATAATATTGAAATAGAATATTTAATAAACAGTTAACATACTGACATCTATTTAAAATGTTTGCAAAATATCAAATTTTCTTCTCATATTCATTGAATGAGAATACATTCAAAATATTTAAAATCAATATATTGCAAAACTGAATTAACGTATACGAATAGTATTAACTTTATTTTCAACACAATTTACATATATATATAATAAAAAAAAACTGTTTAAAGAAAAGCTACCATTATCATTTTTGACTTTTCTCCAAAACAATTAAATATATTAATTTATGACAATCATGTATTATATTAATCTGTGAAACTTACTTTTCTCATTTGCAGGAAAATAAACAAGAGGTCAATGACCTTGAAGCTCTACTGATTGATTTTGATTTCAGGAAGTAGTTGCTACAAACGGTTTTTTTTAAATTTATTTTTAGCCTAGCGGCCATCTTGAATTTCCAGCCGACCTGAAATTTTGCTAGGATCAATTAGACATCAAGAGCAACATTCCTGTGAAGTTTCATGAATATCCGTCAAGTAGTTTCAGAGAAGTAGTCGCTACAAGTTTTTACTATATAACTCTATGTAAACAAAGATGGCCGCTGGCAGCCATGTTTAATGTCGAATCAAAAACGATTTTTGACAAGGACCAACATCATGTCATGCTGATCATTTTAGAAAAAGTCCCATATCAATATCACTTATAGTTTTCAAGAAGTAGTCGCTACAAACTTGTATTTTGAAAAACTATTTTTAGCCATGGCGGCCATCTTGAATTTCCGGCCGACCTGAAATTTTGCAGGAAAATAAACAAGAGGTCAATGACCTTGAAGCTCTACTGATTGATTTTGATTTCAGGAAGTAGTTGCTACAAACGGTTTTTTTTAAATTTATTTTTAGCCTAGCGGCCATCTTGAATTTCCAGCCGACCTGAAATTTTGCTAGGATCAATTAGACATCAAGAGCAACATTCCTGTGAAGTTTCATGAATATCCGTCAAGTAGTTTCAGAGAAGTAGTCGCTACAAGTTTTTACTATATAACTCTATGTAAACAAAGATGGCCGCTGGCAGCCATGTTTAATGTCGAATCAAAAACGATTTTTGACAAGGACCAACATCATGTCATGCTGATCATTTTAGAAAAAGTCCCATATCAATATCACTTATAGTTTTCAAGAAGTAATCGCTACAAACTTGTATTTTGAAAAACTATTTTTAGCCGTGGCGGCCATCTTGAATTTCCGGCCGACCTGAAATTTTGCAGGAAAATAAACAAGAGGTCAATGACCTTGAAGCTCTACTGATTGATTTTGATTTCAGGAAGTAGTTGCTACAAACGGTTTTTTTTAAATTTATTTTTAGCCTAGCGGCCATCTTGAATTTCCAGCCGACCTGAAATTTTGCTAGGATCAATTAGACATCAAGAGCAACATTCCTGTGAAGTTTCATGAAAATCCGTCAAGTAGTTTCAGAGGAGTAGTCGCTACAAGTTTTCATTATATAACTCTATGTAAACAAAGATGGCCGCTGGCAGCCAGGTTTAACGTCGAATCGAAACGATTTTCGGCAAGGACCAACATCATGTCATGTTGATCATTTTAGAAAAAGTCCCATATCAATATCACTTAGAGTTTTCAAGAAGTAGTCGCTACAAACTTGTTTTTTAAAAACCTTTTTTAGATTTGGCGGCCATCTTGGATTTCACATCAACATGAATTTTTGCTAGAATCAACTAGACTTCATGGGTAACATTTCTGTAAAGTTTCATGAATATCCATTCAGTAGTTTCAGAGGAGTAGTCGCTACAAAAAAAAAATTACGGACAGACGGACGACGGACGCTGCACCACGGCATAAGCTCTGCTGATCTCTGATCAGTCGAGCTAAAAATCATATAAAATAATACAGTTTTAAAGGATGGGTTAAATTAAGAAAACAATTGTTGATCACTCCATGCCATGCAGTGTAATGTGAGGTATTATGGGTAAAAAATTACCCAGCATGCAATAAATGTTATGCATCCGCAGTCAGTTAGTATTCAAAATTAAACAGGCATGTATGCGTTACGATTTACAGATAAACATGCAACCAAGGATGTAACTGTGGCACAATCATAATGTGTGCAAAATATTAACCTGAAAACAGATCATGAGTTATATGGAATTATGTATGAAATGAAATGGGGTTTAATGTCCATTGAATACAATCTATTATATTAGGTTATATTGGGACAGAAACCTCAGAGGGAGATGAGATGAAGAATGAAGTTTCCCAACAGGCATGCCTCTGCCAGAGAACGAACGCACGCGTGGCCGAGGGCTGCAGATCTAAAACATAAGGCCTTAAATTATACACAGAGCTACCATTTCCCGGTTAGCAAGAGGTTTTATCCCCAGCTGTGGCATGCCAATTATTGAGAGATGTATTTTTTCTCTAAAGAAGAAAGCTGACAGAGGAGGTGCATAATTATATACGTTGCAGGGGCGGATCCAGGATTTCAGCTTAGTGCGGGCGTAAGATTTTGGCCAATATTCGGGTCCGTTTCTAGCCCCATAAAACGGTTGCGGTAGTGCATTGATAGGGGAAAAAATAAATTTTCAAATAAAAGGACTTAACAATGTGTCAGTTAAATCACTCATTAGCTATTATGCGTTGTGCGAGCGAGATTTTTTTTTATACTGAGGGTGTGCATCGGAATTGTTTGATGGGGAGCGTAAGCTTTTGGTCAATTTTCGGGGCCGTTTCTAGCCTCATAAAATGGTTGCGCTGATAGGGTAAAAAAGTCCGTTTTCAAATAAAAGGATTTAACACTGTGTTAATAAAAGCACTCATTAGCCATTATGCGTCGAGTGAGCGAAGCGAGGTAAAACAATTTTTATACTGAGGGCGTGCATCGAAATTGTTTGATATTTTATCTACAGTAACATGGACATACATATATGATCCGGAATTTTTAGGGGGCGCGCCGCCCCACTGTATCCGCTAGTGCATTTATAAGTTATTTAGTAATCACATGGCCTATAACAAGTAATGCAATAACAAGTAATGCAATAACAAGTAATATTTTCAAAGGAATGAGTAATATTGGTAAACATGTTAGGACATTATGTTGGAAAGAATAAGGATAGACCAAGAATGTATTGCAAATTGTACATCATGTGACCCTGTAGAGTTCAGACTAAAGTTCAACTGTTAACAAGTTTGGTTAGCATACAAGCGTCAAATATGTAAATTCTTCTCCATTTTTGTAAATTTATTAATCAATTGTAGACATTTTACTGTCTCAGTCAAGTAAGCATAACAGACAAGAGAAGTTTTAAATTGGTACATTGCATAATTTATCAGTTGGAATGCACAAACTTACAATTTGCAATAATTCAAATTGGAGGAGGAAGTTGGACTGGGGAGTTATGGGTAATATAATCTCTAATGCACCTACCAAGCGTCTATAACTACTGTCATCATCATTAAGCTGTAAAAAGGTGATTTATATGTCAGTGTGTATTCAATATACAATATAATGGTGATTTATATGTCAGTGTGTATTCAATATACCATATAATGGTGATTTATATGTCAGTGTGTATTCAATTATTCAATATACCATATAATGGTGATTTATGTTCGTGTGTATTCAATATACCATATAATCTTGTCGTGTGTATGCAATATACCATATAATCCCTATCTACTGCCCCTGAGGGAGCTGCATTTTTTTTGAAAGGGCCCTTTTTTTTTTTTAAATTCTTTTTTTTTTTAGATCACTGGTTTTGATCCCATATTACATGGAAGACAGACAGCAAATAAAGAGACATTTTTTCAGATCATCTTTGGTTTCATAACAGTGTTCTATTAATACATGTAGTCTATTTTTGAGGTCACAAACCTACACACAATACAAAATGTTTTTCAAAGAATTTTTTTTTTTTATGTTCTGAATCATACCGTTCTGAAGCAATTTAGATAGTGTGCAAGTATTTTTGGTTTATCTGTCTTCTTATCATTAAAATGTATGTTAAACTATTTTTCCATGTCAGTTATTTTCATGGATGAGATAAAACTTGATGCTTGATCAAATATATACTCCTACACTACTTGTAACTACACGGGGTTATCAAACTGTGTCAATATGCTACAACAGCCAATTCTGGCAGACTACTGTACAGGATATATTAAATGTCATCTATTTCTAGTAAACAAATAATAAATCTTAACGTTTTCATCCCTTTATGTTTAAAATGGACTCTACTCTGCTTTAATATGGGTCATACTAAAGTCGTTTATAGGGGTGAAAGGGTAAAATTGCACTAATCCACTTACATTTTCATATGTGTCTGTATAACCATGACTACTTTTAGACTGGTGTCTATTACGGGGTGGGGCGGGAGCACTTTTGGGGCGTTTGTGAACACTGGAGGATTCTGAATGGCGTGATGACTGCGGGCGACTCGCAGAGCGCGGGGATAGATATGGCAGCACATCTTCGTCGCCCTTTCTTCCTCTTGTTGCCTACACGGGGTGAATAACGTGACATGTGATATTTATTAGTATATGATTTGATCATGTGATCAAGCTTATGATCCTGGTTCCCTGTACATCTTCATTTGGTTTGCTGGTCTCCAGTGCTGCATGCATGCTGATAAAAGTTAATCTTAAGCAAATTATGACAGAATAAATGAAGCTTCACACAGACAGTGTAGTACCAAGGTTGCAGGGGTTTGTATTTAATTATCTGGTCATCAGACTATATATAGAGGATCTTATATGAGTACTCATTCATTATTGAATTTATTAAACAAGTTGGCAAAATGATATAATGCGAGGCTTTTGCCGAGCATTATATCATTTCTGCTAACGAGTTTAATAAATTCAAATTCTATTTATCACATAACTCACATACAGACTTTTATTGCATTTTGCCTGACTCTTTAACACGCAAAACCGACATAAACCGTGAGAATTGGATCATAGTCATTATCAAAAAAAAATTGACAGCGCGTACTATGCTTATTTGCATACTTATATAACTAGTGGTATATAGAAAATACAGAAATGTGTTATTCCACTCCCACACCGTAAGTTATGTGATAAAGTTTTTTATTACAATATTAAAGTAAATTATAAAAATATGACTAGTTGTTTGCCCTTGGTAAACACAGCTAGGTTAAATTCAAACACAATACAGATTGCTTAAAGTCCTAAAGCAGCATGCTTGTATTATACATTAATAATCTATGTTTAAATAAAAAAAAATTCTCCTGTCAACCCTATATAATAAAGTCAGGTAGGTGATTTTTTTTGTTTTGTTTTAATTTAGCTGTTTAGAACAATCGCCAAAGAGATAAAATCAAAACAGTTGGGCAGCTTGGAGAACAGCTATAATTGTTTAAACATGGTCTAAATTAGTATGTACATGTTCAATGATTTCAACAATCCGTATAATAAGTAGTTTAAACACAATATTTAGAAAGTATAGATACTTATTTCGAAGTTAGTATGTGTTGTAATAGCAATGCAAGGACACAAATTAGTAATTATTGCCAACAAATCTCCTGCAGAAAACTATATTTATTAACATATCTGAAAAATCAAACTTTGAATTATCTTAACTATCTGGTTTGAACAACATTGTTTATGTCTTCTTGGATAAGAATAAAAGTGGCTTATCAACACATTTTTTTATAAAAAATATTAACCTACACCAGCAATTCAACAGAAAGAAGAAGCATATCTGGAATTCAATAAAATAATTAATTGGATACGAGCGCAAAATGGCCAAAAGTAATCAAAGTGGGAAGGACGAAACAAATCTGGAAATTCGGAAAATGAGACCACCTGTCATCTTTACTCATACAAATATATTTTATCCATATCGAGGGTCAAAGGAGAACTATTGTATAGCGTTCTTTATTTATATATAGCTACAACAGTTTGACATAACCCCTCAATATATACTGGTATATATATGCTGTTTAAATAATACATGAGGAAATGCCTTGAATGCCAAGGTGTGACCTGCAACTACACTATCCAATAAACCGTTACCCACCAATATACATGTAAGCTATGTAAGGCTATATCAGGTAGATTTCCCACAGGAAGGTGCTTCCAATAACACCAGATAAATAATTAAACACAAGCATGTACCATGTACCATTAATAAAGGTTCAATAACCACAGTTCATTATAAAGTTTTGTAACATAAAGGCAGGTGTGTATACGCTAGAGGAGAAGCTGTATGTTTTAAGAAAATGTCTATTCTGTTTCTCATTGTAAACATTTGCATCATTTTCTTAAATATAATTTCTATTCATTCTCTGGATCAGAATCAGATTAGCTCAACTGTTGTTGTTTTTTTCACAAAAAAAGAAAAAGAAAAAATGAAAAGAATTGTGTTATTTCTGTAAAAGTTTTAAAAAAATTAAAAAATTATTGTATTCGTGACAGGAAGTTTATTATGTGATGTAAACATTATAGTATTTTTAAAAATTCCCACGACGTTAAATCTATTTTTTTGTTCTAATTATTCGTTTTTATAATACAAATGTATTGTAATAAATAGGTTATTAGATTAGTAGTGGGATATATGCACGAGTTCTTCCGCATATAAATATTGCGCTCCAAAAGATGCGCAATATTATTACGCGGAAGAACTCGTGCATATATCCAAATACAAATCTGTACTAATTAATATATAGTTACTTATAGTTTCAAAACTCCATATATTTTTAGAAGCCGTATATATTTGAGAGATTTATTATGTTATTTATGGAAAATATTCAAACTGTGAAATAACTTAAGAACCTGCAAAATATAACTGAAGATTATTAGCAAAAACTGCTGTTAATTGTTATGCAAGATACAAGTCACATGACCAAACCAAACCAATCAAATTAAAGAACCCGCAGAATGCATGCAAGAGCTAATTATATAGTCTGCAAACAAACCGAGTCTCTGGTAGCAGAAGATGGCCGTAAATTGCCTTTCATTTCCGGACGCTCCATATCGATGAGATTTTGTCGAGTTTTACGCGGAACAACAGACCTATGCGTGTCTCGCGGAACCTTGGGGGGTTTCGGCGACAGCAGAGGCATCAAACATTCATCCTGACGATGTTTCTTCCCTGACTGTGAATACGAACAACAAGAAATATGAAGAAACTGGATCTCGTCATCTGGCATTGATCACTATGTAACACTGTTGTGATAAAACACTAAAGTCCCATAGCCAGCCCTGAAATTTGACCGAGGCAAATCCCTTTTTAGGTGGTTCAATGATCATGCTCCTATGGAAACGCTGGATTTCTACAATGTGATGCTATTTCCTACATTTTATTAAATTTCTCCCACACGATTTTCATACTTATCATGCTGCTTCCATTATTGATCCCTTCCCAAAATTCTACCATTACGCAATTGGCAACTGCTTTAGTGTGTCTCTTTTGCCTCTGCTGGCCTAATACACACATTGAGCTACGTTCAAAAGAGATTATATAGAGAATATTATGTCAGTGCCTTTTACTATCAAGTTTATTAGGCGAGGCTAAAAAAAACAAAGAATGGCGAGGGTCTGCCGAGCCATTCTTCGTTTGCGTGCCGAGCCTAATAAACTTGATAGTAAAAGGCACTGACATAATATTCTATTTATCATGTAGATTATCCATACATTTGTATGAATTACTATTATTACCTATTTCTCAGAATGTTACGATTATCGAGGACGCCGCCATGTTGTTGTTTTTTGTTTGTTTATGACGTCAGGCAACGTTACGTGCATGACGTCAGATAACGTTACGTACAATAAACGCCGAGGGATTCCGCATCAATTTGCTCTATTGGTCATTGCCTAATAAAGCAAAATTTAATAGGTGAACCCTTTATTAGGCAGAAAAGTGCATATCTGCATGATAAATTATATTCCTTAACCATCGAAAGATGGTAATCTAAATTTATACATATCCCAACATATGTTATTTTAGTGCAGTTATCATTTATAATATTAAAAAGAAATTGTGAATAATATAACACATTGTGACAAAACTCTGAAATATTTTGCAATCTGAAAAAATTGTCAAACCCTGGAATGGTGAAAAACTCATGCATTTATTACATAATAAATAATGTAATACAATTCTTAAATACTTTGAAATATAACAAAAATCTGAAACAATAAACATCTAATTTATTGTGAAATAAATACAGTAATTTGTGTATTTCAACAGCACCAAACCAATCATTGTGACAATACAGGTCCTGTTTGTGTAATTTCTGTATCCACAGCACATAACATTGCAACAGGTCTAACATTACAAAAAATGTATGTATTAATTTTATTGTCTAAAAGTGAAACATCATCAGCATAAAGCAACCATTAAGAGGGATAATGCTGCGCAGTGGCTTGAGATACCATGAAGTAAAACTGATGTTTGCAACAAACTTTTTTTTGATTACCATGACAATCTTGAAAATGTTTCCTTTTTTAAAATTGTTTTTGGATTAGCCTTCCAGTTGTCGCTGACATAGAAGGATGTTGTACTGAGACGAGTACCTTGGATTCATTACTGCTATATGTTTTGGTGCTTTTGAAAGTGAAAAACATTAATACTAATGCGTTCAACTGAAAGTAACGGAAAGTTTTATTTCTCTAGTGTTGCATCTCACCTGTCCATGCCTGTATTCTAGGTCATACATGTTGTGTTCCGTCTATAGAAATCAAGTGTTTATAATTATGTTTAAATATTTCAAAAAATAATATTTAAACAAAAATGAAAATTGTTGATCATTTTTATGCACATATTCTTGAGATTCAAAATAAGCATAAACAGATAATAAAGACCATGACAATGACTGCCCACAAAAATCCATAAAGGCAACTGTACAACAGCCTCTGCATATCATTTGTTGGCATCTAATACATTCAACACAGTGCTCCAGATAAAACCCGTATTTGTGCAAATAAGCATAAATTTTCATCAAAAACACATTAAAAATAAAATTAATGCGTACAGAAATGCATTAAAAATTGGCGATAAATATGTAAGAACCATATTCTCCCATACAAACTTAATAGCTTAGAAAAATCGGTGCATGCAGTCATACTCAATATATGCGTATTGAAGTCTGAGGTACTAAATGACAATCAATTGCCTCCAGCAATTATCAGTAGATGCTTACAAGAAGAAAAAAAGTATTTTTGTCGGCTGTTTGGCACAAATCAATTCCATTTAAAGAAGACAGAAGCCATGCTGAATGTATATGTAAGGAAAAGAGGAAATAACCGATAATGACTAGATTAAACATTTTACGTTAATGCTTTGTCCAAAACTTGTTTTTAAAATATACGCGTTCATAAATTTTATGAAATGCGTACAACACGCATTGTCCTGAAGGTGTATCTGTAGCTCTGCAACATACTGTGTAACACTTTACATATAACGTACCCTGACACGGCGAACCATTTCTATCTTGGCGATCTCCTCAAGCTTTTTCTTGATCTCAACTTGTCTGTATCTTTCCAGGTCGAGGGTTTTGTGCACGATGGCCTGAGCCAGAAGATCTTTCACGTGCTTCTTGTGTTCCTTACGTGCCATGTCCACACGATACTGGTTTTCACTTATCAACTCACCTCGACGATTTATCTGTGGGAGAAATCGGTGGTTATGAAAGTAAGAGGAAAAAGTTTTTTGAAAGAGAAATCCGCAATATTATGAGTTATAGTGAACATAAATTTGTTAGTTTTATCAGCTAAACATATAAAATTATGCATCAGAAACTAATAAATTTAAAATGGGGGAAAATCTGTAAATAGTATGCGTAAAGTAAAAATAAGAGAAATATTTAAAATTGTAGAAAATTATAAATAGTTTTGGAAAATCATTGCCTTTGAAATTATGTTGTAAAGAAATGAAAACATAAATGAACACAAAATGAGCAGGGGAGAAATCATTGGCTAACACTTATAATACAGACATATAGAGCTATATGAGTAACAATGGAGTAAACTTGGTTTCTACGGCACACTGGCATGGCAACAGTTATAAAGATTACTTGTAATTGATATTTATCTTATTTTTTAACCAAATATTTTGAAGGTAAATGGAGGATTTTTATAGATATTTGATGACATGAATGACACTCACCAGTCCAGACTTCCGGAGATGTTGCCGCATGCGGGTGTTGCCGAAATATCCCGACAGATTTCTGTCCGTCAGGGAGTTGTAGGTGGCCAAAGGCCTGGAAATAAAACAAAGTCAGTGTCAGAGTCTATACATCAGTTATTTATTGCAGAATCTGTTCAGTGGTCTAGAAATGAAATTATTGTCGCTTGAGAGAAGCGAATTAGACGATAATTAATTTCTCTTCGTGTGAGTGATTCTCATAGGGGGCGCACTCTCAGTGGAGTGCACGTGGCATGTAGAATGCCAGTTTATGCCATTCAGCGTTGGATGACTGACCAGTTAACACGTTAAAATTGGGTGGTATTACGTTACGCAGTGAGAGAATTATCAGCGGACACGCTAGTACACAGGGAAAAAGAAAAATATATAGATAAGTATTGTTAATTTACAAACGGTATTTATAGGAGCAGTAGTTTAGCTGGCACAGGTGTTAATATTTGATAATTTATTTGTGTTTTCTACACGAATGATCAGTCGTACATGTCTTTTCATTAATTCAGGTTTCAAAATGCTTTGAACATGATGAATATCCTGAAATGTTTACATTTTCTCAGAAAATGATAATAGCAAAGATGAGATATAGTTCGTGGCTGCTGTAAATTATTGTAAAATGTTTACAACACAATTTTAGTGTTGTATGCTGTCGACCGTAAGCTTGCACGTGAACGTCATGCATGGTGGTGTAAATGTGGTACATTGTATATACAGTTACATATGAGAGCTGGTAAATAAAAGGATATCACTGTAGTACAGTGTAACTGGGGTGTGTATCAAGTGAAGTGTTACGGCATTGTAATCAAAATGCTGACGAGTGTACACTTGATTGCTAGATAAATTTGTATCGATAATTTTCAGAAATCCATGATGAGATGATCGGTGCACAGTATGTGAAACAGTAATGTCCTCGACAGATGATAGGCTAGAATCTGACACGGTCGCGGAGATCCGGGTTCGTGTTCCGATTGAGGAACGATTAAAGAAAAAGACGAATTCAAAAGATAAGTAATGTTTGTATGGTAGTGAAATTCTCCAGTTTGGTAATGAAAGATGAGTGGTGCTCCTCTGTCCCCCTATACATGCAGGTTGAGTGAAACTAAGATTGGTTTCCACAGTTAAAAGATAACTCTGTCTTATAATGTTTTAATGAATGAGGGGTGGTCTTCCTTAGTAAGTAAGTGGTGGGACGATGGGCGTCTTTCGGGTATGGCTGCCTTTAATAATTGCTGCGACGGTAGACGTATAGGACATGCCCCATTACAACTTGCTTATGATACATGTTGGGAAATTGGTTTATTTGAAATATAAGATGCACACGTAGAAATAATTACTGATAGAAAGTATGCATATCTGGAATATTTAAGCACAATGGCGTAACATACTGTGTGAACCTCTCAATACGATGTGCGGCATAATAAACCTATACTTTGTGCATATACCGTGTGGGCGGTGGGCTGTTTGCCCGAAATCACTGATGGCTTATGCCATGTAACCTAATATGGTTATATCAGACCGTATGACATTTGGTATTACATGCAGGTATCTGCATACTAGTAAGTGAATATAATACCCTGTTTCGGGTGGTAATAAAGGGCGTATGCCCGTGCAACGAGCCGGTATCGGCTTGTTGGTAACTATGTGCGGGTAGGTTAGGTATAACTGCAAGTAGGCTGATGTAAGTGATACTACTACAACTACTACTACTACTAATAAAAATATAATAATGCCTTGTGAAACGTGTCGATGATGCATATTGTGTAATGTTGTAGTTGACATGTACATGTTAGCAGTGTGAAGAAATGTGGGTTAAATATATATGTAAATAAATGTGCTATTAACTGCCCTGTATAGGTGTGATAAATAGCCGTATGCCATGTTGCAGCGAGCCGATATCTGGTTATCGGTTACTATGTGCGCTTATTTGCTTGGGGTTAGAAATGGGTAGATGTTTTAAAGTAACACATGGTCAAAACTCGGGCGTAGCTGCCTATTAAAACTGCTGCGAAAATAAGACTTCGCTGGCGAATGCCCAGGTACAACGTGTTCGTGACGTATGTTTGTGAAAAAGCAATATTTAATTTTAAAATTGGAGAAGTAATAATGCATTTGATGTATGCTCGGGGATGTCGTATTTGAAATACGAGATACATGTGTTTGAGAAACAGACAGTTTTAAAGGGGGCCATATACAATGAAACATATATTAAAATGTTTTGAATATACCTGGAATTTATACAGATGACTGTCTAAAATGACTGGTTATATTTTTATATGTATATATTTATGTATATATAGTGCCAATGTGGGTAGTGACACTGGTGGTAGAGATATCGTGGGTACTGATGTGGCACAGTGAGAAATAATACTAATAATAGTATTGATATCATTTTAAAAATGGTGAATGCATATGATTGCAAGTACGTTTGTGTGCATGTAGTTTAATACACAATACATAATTAATACTATTTGTTTCAGATATTTCCTTTCGATACTGCGTTCCAGAACTGGAGTGTTTTGGCAGAGAACAGTGACGCAAATTCAGATTTCATATTAAGATTGAAGTACCATCAATGAAAGTTAAAGTAAGACAATTTTAAACAAGTTATACGTTTTGAGAGGAGGAACACTTGCTTGTCGTGTCATTCCGCGTCATGTTATTTCTTGTGGACATGAATTTAGACTGTAAGATTCAACCGTATACCTTCTTGCTACATGAGGATGGCTACATGCGTGGGAAAACTTGGAACAACTGCTTGTCGAATGATTTAATGAGGGCACGCATTTAGTCTGTTTGATTCAACAGTATGTGTAATGCTGATACGAGCTCCCCTGTATAGCACAAAAGCAAATATTGTCGAAAGGCATTTGGTTTTGCGTATAAAGTATGTGACTATATATATCCTGTATGAGATGGTAAAGGGCGTATGCCAGGTGCAATGAACCGGGCAGTCAAAGGTACGGTCGACTATAGACGTAAGAATTTATTTTAAGGAAATTATAAGATTTTAAGTGAATTTGTAATAGACACTTTAATTTTATATATTGAATTGGTTTATGTTTTGAGATTTTGCATGTTTCATTTAAGTTTGTTTATAATAACACTGGATTCAAAATTAGAATTGAGAGTCACTGGACTTAGAAGTAGAATGTAGAGTCACTAGACTCAGAAATAGAATCGAGAGTCACTTTGACTCACAGGTAGAATTGAAAATAACTGGACTCAGAAGTAGATGTATATGAGTGAGAGTCGTGTGACTCGGGGTTAAGACGTTTGTAAATCTAATGGAGAGTCACTTGACTCAGGATTATATGTGCCTGACTGGGAGTCACGTGACTCGGGGTCAGAGCATTGGAATGCGGGATGTATTTGATGTTATAATAACAGTTGATATAACTTAGTACGGTTTCAGATAAATGATGTTAGATGATGATTTGAATTTAGTTTGTATGTGTTGTAAAAGTATTGTGAATTATATGTAGAATTGTGTCATTGGATTCAGAAGTAGAATTGAGAGTCACTGGACTTAGAAATAGAATTCAGTCACTGGACTAATAAGGAGAATTTAGGGTCACTGGACTCAAAAGAGAATTGAGTTACTCGACTCAGAAGTAGATGTATGAGTGCGAGTCGTGTGACTCGGGGTTAAGACGTTTGTAAATCTAATGGAGAGTCACTTGACTCGGGATTAGATGTGTCTGACTGGGAGTCACGTGACTCGGGGTCAGAGAACTGTAAAATGGTTACTGCGGGATGTATTTGATGTTATAATAACAGTTGATATAACTTAGTACGGTTTCAGATAAATGATGTTATTGAGATGATGATTTGAATTTAGTTTGTATGTGTTGTAAAAGTACTGTGAATTATATGTAGAATTGAGTCACTGGATTCAGAAGTAAAATTGAGTCACTGGACTTAGAAATAGAATTTAGAGTCACTGGACTTATAAGAAGAATTTAGAGTCACTGGACTCAAAATAGAATTGAGTCACTCGACTCAGAAGTAGATGTATGAGTGCGAGTCGTGTGACTCGGGGTTAAGACGTTTGTAAATCTAATGGAGAGTCACTTGACTCAGGATTAGATGTGCCTGACTGGGAGTCACGTGACTCGGTAAGAGAATATTGTAAATTATATTTTGAAAAATGATCATTATGAGTCATTGGCCTCGGAGAAAGTTGTATTTTATGTTATAATAACAGTTGATATAACACTGAGATTAGTAAGGTGTTCAGATAAATGATGTTATTGAGATGATGATTTGAATTAAGATTGTATGTGTTGTACACGTATTGTGAATTATATGTAGAATTGAGTCACTGGATTAAGAATATAGTTAAGAGTCACTGGACTCACAAGTAGAATTTAGAGTCACTGGACTCAGGAATATAATTTAAAGTCATTGGATTCAAATATAATTGAGTCACTGGACTCAGAAGTAGATGCATGAGTGCGAGTCATGTGACTCGGGGTTAAGACGTTTGTAAATCTAATGGAGAGTCACTTGACTCAGAATTAGATGTGCCTGACTGGGAGTCACGTGACTCGGGGTCAGAGAATATTGTAAATTATATTTTGTAAAATGATCATTATGAGTCATTGGCCTCGGAGAAAGTTGTATTTTATGTTATAATAACAGTTGATATAACATTGAGATTAGTAAGGTGTTCAGATAAATGATGTTATTGAGATGATGATTTGAATTTAGATTGTATGTGTTGTAAACGTATTGTGAATTATATGGTACGTACAGTCGGTCAGGTCAGTCTTGCGACTTACACCAAAAAATATAAGATTCGGATGGTACTTGAAATTTAAATAGTTTTACATGAGAGCTAAAGTAAGAAACATAAAGTCCGTAATATTAATTACATGGAGTCAGTGTCGTTAGACACGGGACGTATGTATGTTTAAATTCTATGGACTAGTGTACCAATATTTTGGTTTTAGAGAATTTGTTTTATATCAGTTACAGGTAGTACGTGTTGGGTTAACACATGACGTAAACATGTTTTAAATTATATGGACTTGTGTACCAATATCTTGGTTTTAAACATAACTTGTTTTATATCAATTACATGGGCTCAGTGTCGGATATACACAGGACGTATTTAGGTTTAAATTCGAAGGTCTAATGTACCAATATTTTGGTTTTAAACACAAATTGTTTTATATCATTTAAACGGAGTCAATGCTGGGTAGACACATGACGTATTTATGTTTAAATTCTATGGAATACTGTACCAATATATTGGTTTAAAAATGTATCATATGTTATATGTTTAATAATGGTTAAATTCATATATTTAATATTTTGGTTGAAACAGAACTTGTTTTATATCAATTACATGGGCTTACTGTCGGATAAACACAGGACGTATTGCGGTTTAAATTTTAAGGTCTACTGTACCAATACCTTGGTTTTAAACAGAAATTGTTTTATTACATATATTAGATGGAGTCAGTGTCGGGTAGACACAAGATATATTTATGTTTAAATTTTATGGAATAGTGTACCAATATGTTAGTTTAGAAATGTCTCATATGTTATATGTTTTATAATGGAGATTTGAATTCATATATGTAAGTTACTTAGATACTGGTATTTGGTTGTTACAATTTTGAGCCCGTATTTTTAGTTCAGTCGGTCGTCCAATGGCTTATACCAATAAATAATAAATATATATTTATAACGTATGTGTTGTTGTCGTGTTACTCCTATGAGAAGGGTGAGTGTTACGAAGAGAATTTCATTCGTCAGTTTGTATTCTGATTTTGAGGGTGGGCAAATGTTTTTCCATATGTACTCATCCAAACTGACACATGCTTTCTACCAAAATAAAAATCTCTCAATATTCACCGAAATAAAAATTTCTGATAAGCTTTGCTTTGCTAAATTAAAAAGATGCATCGGGCGAGCCACCTATAAAAACCGTACTTTGTTCGCTGACACCCTTACGTGAGCAGTGACCCTACCTAGACCATACGCATCATGTAAGAAGTGGGATAGGTTGGTGTTAAAAAAAAGGTGTGATTTTATAAAGACCTTGATAAGAGAAAAAAATAAGAAATAATACAATCTTCAATAATTGAAATAAAAACAATCCAAATAGGTAGTGGCTTATTAAGGGTTATATAGTATAGGTAGTTTTTCAGAAAACATTATAAGGCTATCCTAGTTGTACGTATGGGGGATGGAAAGCCTTAACTTTATAGGTAAAGATAAAAGTCACGCAGGCACCAACATCTGGTATGCAGGAAAACATGCAAACTGTTAGTAGCTGGCGGCGTCAACACACAACATGTCTCTGATATGCAAGAAAAAAATCTATCATGGGTATTCGGTTCAGATAGGGAATTCCAGTTATGATAAAAACACCTCGGCAGAGCCTCAGTTCCGATAAAATCACTTACATCTCCGGTTAGAATTCTCTATCTTCACCGGATACCCATGATAAATTCTTATAATGTTTAATGGATCAATGGCCTTTATATAGCTAGTCTATTTAAATATATTTTTAAAGACTAACAAAATATTTCTTTTAAACAGAAATAGATGTTGAATCGTCTTGACATAAATGTACGCTTTGTTGTCACTGCAAGATTGGAACTGGCTGACATTCATTAGTGTATATGCCAGAACAAGGGCATTTTAATTTTGAGCAGGATGAACAAGTGGCATTAAAATGACAGACTAACATTTACAAGAATGTTGACGCGTGTTACTTTGACCTGCATTTGTCTCTAAAACTGACTTTAAAGGGACACACGGCTATCTTGTGCATTTTTTGAATTTTTTTTTTAAATAACTCCATAATATCTATATGCAAATTATTATTTTTTTAATAATTATTTGAATAGTTCGAAGGAAAATAATTTGCATTAAAGGCTAACTGTTGGCTATATTGCGCTAATAATATATTTAAAACTACAGATAAAATCATGAAGAAAATTTGAAAAACTCCAAATTTGATATTAATTTATGCAAGCAGTTTTAAAGTCAATAAATCGAGATGTTAATTTTTCGTTGATAACTGTAACTTCAAGATTGCCATGTGTCCCTTAAAAAAAAAATATGTCTGATAACTTTTGATTATTACCCCTGTTTTTTCCTCCAAGGCGACACGAGCCCATGTGGAATGTATGGGAAGAAGATCCCAGATCTCCTTCGCGAATTATCCATGATCGTGGTCATATTAATCCTGTAGAGTTATAATCACGTGTCTACGTAAAATGTTTACAGTCCATCAAACCATTAAGACCTGAGCTACACAATAACCATTACAGATATTTCAAATGGCCCGCACACAATTTTTTAATTTTATTTACACATGTAAGTTAATCAGCTACACTTAAATGTTTGTTTAATCCATGCGTACCTTCGTCACAGTTTGTTTTAGATGATGCACCGTGTCTATCCTATTAATCTATATTAGTTTGAATTAATTTATTAAAAGGACTGGAGGTGATGTATGTCATTTAATCAAATTAATTAGTCTTATCTATTTCTAATAAGTCGCAATTAAAAACATTGTAGTAAATCTAGCTAGCATTAATTTCTTTCAAATTATTATTTCTTAGTAAATTGAGCTTTTGTGTGTGTTTTTTCCATAAATTAATGCAATAATTGATTATAAAAACATTTTAAAATAATAAAAGTTCCATTATTCAAATTTGCTATAATATTGAAAAAGACTTGTTTTGTGATAGAAGAAAAATGCACTTCTTTCACAAAACAAGTCTTTCTCAAAGCCAAAAGGCCCCATATGAATTTATACACCAAAAACTTGCAGAGTAAATGTTAAATTTTCAAGACAATTTTTTTTATAAACAATAATTAGACAGAATATGAGACCCAAGTAAGTGCAGGTGCACCTTTTATATCAAATTGAAGCCGTTTTTAATGGTTTTATTAATATCTGAATAGACATCCACAATCTACCCAGACTGGCTTTAGTCCCTTTACAATTAAGTAACACATTGCTAGAACTAGTAAAATCACTCATTTTTTCTGTCATTTATAGAGTTTTTGACATCAGTCTATTTAACTGAATTTATTTTAGAAAAGTATGCTATAAATGTTATTATTGTTTATATTTATATTTACAGAAATAACAGATATTTAGAAAATGTTGTTGTTTTTTATCCTAAAACATGCCACACTATGTGTTATTCCATAGCACATTCTGAATATGAAACAAAATGTCTTCGCTATATATTGTAATATATACCACATCTTACTGAAATCTACATAAAATGTTCCATAAACAATGCCTTCAAACAATCTGGGAATATCTCCGCAAATATTTGATCTTCTATTAACAACACCAATATGATGCTTATTTGTGCAAGTACTTCAACAAATCTAAACATCGACATGGATATTATCCATAAAACAATGTACTTATAAAGGTCTATAAAGGTTAGAGTGACACTCACATCAGCTTTATTGTTTTTGTTAAGTATTTCAGATAAAAAGTTGTTGGCACTGTTTTTTTAATGCATTTTACATACATTTTTATGGTATGCTCCCCATCCCCCCCACTCCCCCACCCCCACCTCTACAGTCTGTGCTTAGTTTAAACTACTCATTCTGGATGGCTTCCTGGGTAGAACCAGTACTAAGCAATAAGGATTAATTATCTTGCTCAGGGATACATAACATGGCCGTGGCGAGGATTGAACCTACAACCTCTTGATCTGGATTTTGACACTCTACCACTGGACCACATTCTCCACTCATGCTTGATCTGAATTTCAATACTGCTACGGTACAGTTACCCGAAAAAACACGTTCAGTCGCATACCATCTCATTCAGTCTGTTCAAATTCAGACATGATCATAATTCCCGTAAACACCCTGCTATACCTTTAACACTGCCTGTAGTTACTTGGACAATTTTATTTCATCATACTGTTTTAGTATATCAAATATAGTAGATGTACAATTATCAATGTATTTCAGTTTCAGCTTGTCAGGTATAATGTTTTCCTTATAAAGTAATGTATTTCCTTATAAAGTGATGTATTTCCTTGTCAAGTAATATATTTCCCTATCAATTGTATTTACAAAATATATGTTTAAATTTCATTTTAAAGCCAAAGGTATATATCATTAATACTACCATAAGCAGATCGGCTAGCCTTTTAATAAAATCAAACTGCACTGCATCAAAAAAACATAAGACTTATCAAAACTACCGCTCTAATGTTGCAAGTTCTACAAATTTTCATTTTTAAAGTCAGATAACTATAGTTTGGGTTTGGTAGTGCAGCACTTTTATAATGATTGGTATATTTTGATCACTTGCTGAAAATAATGCACCAGGTTGGGGACCAAATAAAACATCCATGCGATAGACAGAGGGATGATCCAGAATTCTCATTATTATATATTATCATCTCCCCTAGCTTGTAGTTAATTAATAAAAAACTCGTAACCATGGGTACGTAAATCTCACATCTCCATGGCTATACATTACATTTGTTTAATCTTTGCAGCATTAATAAGTAATATTTGCTGCAAAGATGAAATTCAAAAACAGTGGGTAACATCTGGCATCATGTAATAACAGCTATAGAATTGATCAAGCCACCGTGCAGTTTTTGTCTTTCATAACTACAAAAGAATTATCACAACTAATTAAATAACGTTACTGTTTCTTTCATACCGAACCGAGCAACGTAAGCACGCAGACACGCAATAGATGCTTGTGTACTGAGACCATGTTCGGAATCAATATAAGCTTGTACTGCTTGTCTAGCTAGTCGCCCTAGTGATTGTAACACAAACAATTTAATGCTAATATTTTACGCCACGTTAAGATCAATATCAGAGTATTTATCTTACAATATACGATCTGAAATGTATACCCCTTATCAAACAAGAACGAAAGTCAAAAGCAAACAATAGACTCTTCTTCAAACAGATAATCAAACCTGGTGTCAGTATACTTTAAATTAATTCCCCAATTAAAAACATGATTTGTGCGATATAAGAGACATAAACAATGATACTGACTGATAATTCTATCAGAAAGTGTGTGTTTATACTAGAAAGTACAAATTAAAGGAGTCAATATGTGTAATACAGTAATTAATAATTAACTGTAATATTAAAGAACTCAGATCAAGAAAAAAAAAGAATGATGTTAACAACTGTTTGGCAGTAATTGTAAATTATATTGTTAATTAATGAACCTGAAGTTGTAAATTAATTAACCAGTACCGGTAATTATAAATTAACCAGTAACTGTAAGTTAAGTAACCTCTAATTGTTAATTAATAAACATGTAAATTAATTAACTAGTAATTATAAATTAAACCAGTAAGTGTTAAATTAATTAAAATTTACCTGTAATTGTTAAATTAATTAACCTACATGCATGTCACATAAATGCAAGTAAAGGCAAGAGGTCGTGGACATGAAAACCCTTCAAGTTTATTTATCTTTATAAGCCTTATTTGTATGGGATATAAATTCTGCCATCTATATCAAATAGTTGTAACTCGCAGGCATGTTGTGTCTTTTGGCTGAATAAAATTATCTCTCCAATTTTAAACACATGCGAAATTATGCCCTTGCAATAAATATTTCATTATTTATCTGCTTTTGATTTTAAACTTTTAATTACCTCCAGTTTGAATAAAGTACTTGTCAGTGATTCAGACTGTGCAACATGCCAAATGACCAAGACTTAGCCAATTTGTAGCAATGTATTATGGTATGTTTTAAAGAACGATAAGTAGAGGGATCCTATATTATTTTGATATTTAAGTTACAAAATTTGTATGGTTTTGCATGGCGAAAAGGCCTACATGGATGTTTAAATTAAAGTATAAAACTAATCAATTAAACTAATAAACAAAAAAACACTCCACTTTACACCGTTAATAAGATTATCTTAATTTCAATATTCTCCTTTTCAAGCTTTAATTCCATTATGGTGTCAATATTTTGTAATCAATAAACTCTGCAGCAACAACAAATCGATGTGAAACGATGTGAAGCGTTCAGTGAAACTGGAATTTTAATCAAGATTTACCAACAACTAATGGATTCATTCTCTGTATATATGTCATAACCAGACGGTTCTCGTGTATCATTTATCTCTATTCAATTGATTCATTCACACACTATGTCACGACCAATCGGTTGCCGAGTACCAGTAATTATACAGGTGTTTACAGGAAGGAAGTTACTGATTTCCAAGTAACCACTCCTCATGTAGAAGTGATGGGCGCTAATAGCTGTGGTAATTGGCTACAAATTGGGAAATATTGTCAAGTCTAATTATTACAGCAGTGAAGTACCATTATGTTCTGATTGATCAAATCATTTATAATACACGATGTTGCATGGTGTAATCCTTAACGGGGGGACACCAGGCTTCCTGTGGGGTATAGGGGTCTGACTTAATTTACAAATAATGATATGTTTCCATAAATAAATCCAAAAATATTTTAAAAAGTCCTGTCCCAACCTAAATTATTAAAATCCCAAACTTACTTTAGATTTTTTTAAAACACCTACTCTGTCTTAAGTGGTATTCTTCCAGACTCCAGATTGGAGATGGGAAGTTGGGATCTGCTTATCTGCGTTATTACACATATATTTTTTCACCAAAAACACATTAAAAATAAAATAAATGCGTACAAAAATGCATTAAAAATCGTCATTAATTATTGAGAACCAAATACCCGTACACACTTTAGTAGTAAAATCGAGTGCACTCAATTATACTCAATACTTATTGAAGTCAAAGTACCTCCAGCAATTACTAGTTGATGCTTGCAAGAAGGAAAAAAGAAGTCGGCTGTTTGACAGAAATTAATGCCATTTAAATAAGACAGACAGCTATAATGAATATATATAAGCACAAGAGGAAATACGTTATGTTTTATGGAAATGACTAACTTTTACATTAATGTTTTTTCAAAACTTGTTTTAAGAACACGCATTAGTAAATGTAAATACGCAAGACAATTTTTTTCATGTGTACAATACGCATTGCGATGAGAGCTTATCTGGAGCAGGTTAGCACTTGGGATGTTGGTGATACCCTCTTTTATTTTACAGAACAAAGCGCCAGATTCGTTGTCATACATTCAATAGCCAATCACAGTTAATACAACAATCATAATCATCTATTACTCTGAGAAACACTGGATCAATACTGGACATCGAATCTAGGGAAATGTTTATTAAGTCGAGAGCCAGTTGTACAACAACAAGCCAAGCGCTACAGGTGTTAGTCAATATTGGTAAACCTGCTGCTGCTACAACAACAACAACAACATCTAGCACGTGCTACTCAATGTGTTACAGCCAATATTGGTGAATATGTTACAATCCAATCATCTAACCTGACGAAGACTGTTAATGAAATCAAGAATTTGTTTGTATTCATGGCAATAGAATGAAGCAGCTGTTATATATATTGTCAGAAATGATATGAAAATTGCATTTCTTAACTCAGTTGAATAATACCTAGGAGAGGACGTTGTGGGTGCAGTTACAATGAACCCTTTACATTAGAATTATTTTAATGAAATCATCTATGGTCTTCTACCGACTTGCTTACTCAACAAACTTGATTTATATGAAAAAAAGGCCGAATTGTGTAGCATGTTTTTCAAGCACAACTCCAAAAAGAGCACCCCTTGAATATATGTAAATGAGGACAGTGGGATGAGCTGGTACCCTAATAAACGTGGTCAGTGGTGGCTCAATGGGTGTTAGGAGAGAGTTTGGAGACTGTAATAATGGGCTGGGAGCATGCAGCTAGAATGAGGATGGCATGAAATGAGAACACGACACCCCCATAAAAGATACCTTAAGTTATGTGTCATAAACAGATAAACTGACATAATTAAAAAAAGGACTAAAATTAACAAATAATACATATTTGCCATAATTCAATTACCGGTAGAATTAACCTTTACACTGTGTGTAATCCAAATATAACAGGTGGTGAAAAAATCCTTCCTCAACAGGGACTAGAACCAAGGGTCTCTGGCTTACCGCACCTGCACTCTACCAACTGAGCTGGAGAGGACATACGATTAATAATCGATTATTCGATTACCATTAACCTGTACCCGGTTACACACACCCCCACCAAACTGAAATTCATCCCTGAATTCTAATTATACAGGAGAACCACTGCATACCCCAAATATAACAGGTGGTGAAAATATTGTTCTTCGACCGGGACTCGAACACAGGATCTCCGGTTTACCGTACCAGCACTCTACTAACTGAGCTATCAAGGATATACGGTCAGCCTTAGCAATTGATTATTCACCATTAACATGTACCCAGTTACACAAATACTAAGTTTTCTGTCAATAAAATTTACATTTTTATTAGCTATGCAGGGTTTATGAACAAATTAAATTAGCCTGCCAATACACTTCCTTCTTAAAGGAACACATGGCAATCTTGACTTTTTAAAAACTAGCGGCGTCCTGTTAGTTTTCCTGCATAAATTGCATTTGTTCAATCATTAATGTTAATTATAAGAATTGTATTAAGCCATTTGTTTTTGCATATTATTAATTTTTGATATTATTGCACCAATAATATATTAAAACTTATAGTATATTAAGACGAAATAGTGAATACTTAAAATTTGATTTATTTAAATGTAACCAGGGTAAAAGTAAAAATGATACTGGATATATAAACAGAGACATCCGTTGTAAATACTTTTAAAGATTGCCGTGTGTCCCTTTAAATGTTAGTTTGAACTGAATCATGATTACTCTTATCGTATAAGTGTTTTCAACTCTGAGCATTTTGAACACAACACATAGCTCAAATGTGGTATACATGCTTTATTATGTTGAGAAAAATTGCCTTAAACAGTGCATAAGGCAGAGCATCCTAAAAATGTTTGTGTAGGAGTAACCCTCCCAACCTCCTCCAAACCCCAACCCTTCTCACACCCCAACCCTTCTCACACCCCAGCCACACACACACATCCAATATATCTCCCTTACGTATTTATTTCTGTATCATGTTTATCCAAAACAGGTTAAGGCAGAATTCTCAAATACTGTATTTATATGTGTAGTCTCATTTATTTGACGACGTTTGTAGATGCACCCTGTGATGTGAGTGATGTCTCATTGCGTTCGATAAAAAATGTGTGGACAATTCCAGACCGCATACCGTACTCGTTTAAAAACTGATATCTCAAATAAACCACAACAAATCTCTAAATAAACGGTCACTGCACACTCTTACCTAATCAATAAATAATTAATTTCATTTGAATATCACATTTATGGCAAATTTACATATATTTACATTATAATTCATATTATCAGGGAGTAAGCATACAGGGAGGAGAAACAGATCGTTTTGCCGTTTTATGTTGTCGCTCGTGTTTCACTACTGCGTAAAAATGACTACTTCTGGTTGTTTCGCGCGTGTGTGAAAAACAGCAAATTCTTATAAATTATTACATTTACAAACTCAATAAAGGTGCGAAATGTAAACATTAGTATTATTTATTCACTTTGTATCCTCTGATACAGAGCATGTATTTGTTTACATGTATAAAAGCACATTTTACCAGACGGTTCCGTGTAACAAAGATGGCGCCACTCTGCGCCAAAAAAAATGATGACAAGTGTATAGCTATTGCAAACGAGATACGAGACTACGGGTTATTTAGGCATTAATAATAACAAAAAATGAATAGTAGACATATTTATCTTTGTCAAGAAGGTAATTTCGTGTTGTTGATTATAACAGAAAGCCGTAAAAAAGAGGCTGTAAAAACTGCCTAATTTGAGAACTTGGCTGAAATGTTAACTGTTCAAATGTACGTGCTTACGATCGATTTACCTGTATCGATAAAATAGTAAATGGCGGCGTTCTGGCGCAACAACATCAATCGATAAACTTGAGCGTTTATGAACCCGTTTCTCCTCCATGTATACTTACTCCCTGATATTATATATTGCCTGGCCGTATGTAAACATTTTCTTGTATGACGTCACTGCACAAGTCACCTATGTTTTGCCATTCAAACAATGCAGAGTACCTACATATAAACTTGTACTTCTTACCAAAATGTTTTTGGGTTAAAATTTTAGTGTGAAATGGATAAAAATGATCATTCTACACTTTAGGTAAGTTGTATATTTATAAAATTCGGTGTATCACTTTAAATTGACTGTGTATGTCTAACGCAGAGAAACTCTACGTTACGCCCACACATAAAAAACCAACCGCATATCCACGTCGGAGGACAGCGTATATCAAAAATCGCTGTTCGTAGACATGTATTTTATGCACTACTTCACGAACTATTCTAAATGGTTTGATACAGTAGTTCCCAAGGCCAACACTACACATGTATTCATAGTCCCAGAACTGTATAGTTTTTAAATGCCCTATATAATGTGTTTAAATCCACTCAATCGGTTCTCTTGACAGTTTTCTGACTGTGTGAACATTAAACGTAAGAATATTAAAACGCCGAAATAATATAAGTATACTGGATGTATTTACTGGAAATTGTACTAATTGGCTACTAATTGAAAACTCACCCCTCGTGAACGTGGCTCATTTTTCAGTATTCTTCTCCTTCTCTGTCAACGACAAGCTGTCCGCACGAAAGTTAAACTGAAATCCCGCACGTGTGCATCTATAGTTCCATCGCTAATCGCTTATGAATGCAATAATTTCTCAGTAAATATCGAGGATTATTGAGACAAATTTGTCTTCAATACAATCCTGGTCGTCCAGGTGAGTCACGTGACCAAACAATGTCGTCACGCCAGGTGCCCGCCGTAAATCCAATTAGTTATTTTCCACCGTTAAAAGTTAGCTATGTATAAATTAAAAAAATTCTCTATGCTTTATACAACTTGACAGTATACCAAAAAATTATAATAATAATTTTCTAGAAAAACTATTTTGTAAGCATGGTTTTACCAAATAAGTTTCTTACGAATTAACTCGTTTTGACGAAGAAATGAATAAGATTTGAAAACCAGTCTGCATAAAATTCATGTGACAACAAGTATGGCCGCCCCCAGTGCAAACAAATCGAGTTCCAAAGAAGCAAGTCCAATGGTGCTATCATATTTGATAGCTTACAATGTTGCACAGGTGTTAGGGTAAGCGAGTATTCTATATTGTAAAGACTGCATTGTCAATTTTGTTTGTTCACAATAGGTCTTAATTATTTTACAATTTTCCAAATATTTCGATGTAAGGGAGATAACTCATGAAAAAGTGGTACCCAAAATTTAAATATATACATTACTTGCAAGACTTTTACTCAGATTTCTTGCAAGAATTTACTGAGATATCTCTGAACGGAAAAGTGATAATACCTACGGGGAAATATATCCCAGTAGCCTGATGTTTTGGAACTCATTTCTACCGCTGTCTTCGATTATTTTAGAACTAAATAATGGCGCTTAACGATGCATGTGTATAAGCGACGTCAGACAAGGTGAGCTAATGATGTATATTAGCAGTGACTAAACAAAAAGTTTACATCGTCATGTCAACGTCATATTATCCATTTTCTTGTTTGTTTGATGGTATAATATATCTTTGTATTTCATGCTTCCCAATGATTGTAAATGAATTGGGACGTCGGGTCATAATTAAATCCTCGAAAAAAATAATGGTATATTATTATCCTAACATTCAAGAAATTTCAGTAATTTTAATTTGTTCTCCAGTTTGTAAAACTTCATATCATTAAGTCTTCAGTGTCAATAAAACACATGCTTTGAGATGCATACGCAAAAATTTCATTATGCATGGTGAAAACTAACTCGGCTAAGGTATTTAGAATTTATTTTAGAAAAACATTATGTATACTTTAATTAACATCAGTTTTTAATACACAATTTCTATCCCTCGTGAAAATACGTCCAAATACACAAACTTATGCTGGAGGTCACTCTGATGCTTGGTTTATTCGCGGTTAAATTGATAAAATGCATACTTGGCATGTATACATTTGTATTACTTAGAATTAACTAAATCCCCTGTTAATTGTTTAGATGGAGCGCGATGTTCTTCATCATGATGTCTTACCTGACTGCGAACAAAGATTACAAAGGACTGTATGAACAAGTAGCTCCACTGCTCAACATTTTCCAAACAGCAGCAGTTTTAGAGGTAAGTGCAGTTTTCATGTGATGCCCGTCTGCTACTTCATCAATTGGGTGCTTCGTCAGACATAACAGCAAGTCACCTTTTGCAAAAAGAAATAATATATATATATGAGCCAGTGTTTCTGCAGGTCTCTATGGAATAAACTCGGGGTCATTTTGTAAATATAGGGGTCATATTTTTTGGACATGCATTTTGATGAATAGACCATGTGATGTCAGATAGAAATGCATTATTAGTTGATTAGACATCTTCGGTAGATTCTGAAAATTAAGGACTTTTTAAGGCTGTATGAACCTTGTGAAATTATAAGATGTAATATGATCGATATGACGATGACAATAACACGAAAGTACAGGTATTAGTTTTTCCTGTTCTAAATAAAGACCAAGATGTAAATAGACATAAGTTCAGTCGTGATTCCTTACATTTGAAGCTTTTTAAGAAATTTGATGGGTATTTCACTTCTAGCCTAGTCAATTTCATTGCGTCACGAAAAATGCACAAGCTGATTTATGTCGCGTCGCCGATCATTTTAGTGCCTCAAAAACGCAAGAAACACGGTCTCGCGGAAACACTGATAGACACACGAAAACGTCCTTTCGGACGTTTAGACAACAACGTCATAAACAATTATGATGTCGGTCGGTAATCAATTACTAATCAAATTTCTCGTCACTTCCGTGTTTTGCATAATTGTATCCGAGTTAATATGTTTTCTTGATATAAATAGTTGATGCTATATAAAATCGTAATTGTTTATGTGTGATCATCCCTCTTGTCTATGTTTCAGATTGCACATTGTGCCCTGGGACTTGTCCGTTCCAACGTTGTGTTGACTGCCTTCCAGGTATTCTCTAGAGTGTTTCTGACTTGGGGAGTTGTATACAGCGTGTCTGTGGTAGGTGACTTAAGTATTTTCCTCGTTGTTGTCTTGAAGACTTTGATATAAGCTACATATCTGTTAGATTTATCATTGTAAAGAATTATAAAAAGCGTCATAAATCAGTGATTTAGAGGGGAACTGTACGCAGAAAACAGGGGAAAATATATACTTTTAGGGGAAGGTAATAAATGTAATTTTCTTCGTTTGATCGTAGAGAATTAGATGAAAATTGATTTCCCTTAGTAAATTAGCTCCGAGAGGTGTCGCTGTGTAATTGCACGAGATTATCGTGAGTTTCTCGTGCATTTTAGCGCGGTTTAAAGCATTCAGCTTAGGGTGCGACTGATAACTGGACGTGTAATCTTTTATTATTATTATGATTATTCAAAGAATATTGCTAGATGTTATAAGTGTATATTATCTTTAAAAAAAATTATGCTTATTTGATGCAAATATATGACTTGAAATTGTGAAATGTGTGTTATGTGGAAATAATACATGGTTGTCGGTTATTCCCGAGGCTTATACCAAAAAACAATGATTGTTTTGTTTGTTATTCTGTCGGAGAAGGAGTATTAAGGGAGCCTCACCATTCTCGGGAGCCTTTTTTTTTTTCTAAGCCTCCGCGAATAAACTTGATAGCAAAAGGCACTGACATAATATTCTCTATAATTATATGAATGAACTATATTTCAATCCATTTGTATAGGTACATGATGTAGCTGGCGTGACCATGTTTTTGTTTGCGTGGACGGTCACCGAGATTATTCGCTATTCCTTCTACACGTTTGCCCTGATTGGGGAAGTTCCATACGTCCTTCAGTGGTGTAGGTATGTATTTAGGCAGCTGATTTTGGGTTCTCCCTCATGAGTGATACTGTGGGGGTGGAGCTGCAGTTTTTTCATATTGGTGGTATTACTGATGTGCTATGAACTTTAATGAATCATTCGCTAGTCTGTCAAATGTCCCGTTCACAGTGCTGTCTGGGCTGTACAGATCTAATACCCTGCACAACTGGCACTGTCTGGGCTGTACTGATCTAATACCTTGTACAACTGGCACAGTTTGGGCTGTACTGACCTTAAAACCCTGCACAACTGGCACAGTCCAGGCTGTACTGATCTAATACTCTGCATAACTGGCAAAGCTGACCACGGCAAATCTGCCGACCCAAACAATTTTTTTCCAATTTTTTTTCATCACAAACTTTGTTGGTTGTTTCAATTATGTTGGGAAGTTTCATAATGCTCTGATAGATTGGATGCTTGGAAATAATCTCTGCTGCTATAGTAAATTGAAAGCGTCTACATGACTGACCTTGTGTGTGAGAAAAATGTGAGGATGGTGTCTGCAAAAAGGACACTTGAAGAGAATATTGTTCTTTGCAGTAACGTAAACTGAGAAGTGAAATTGACACAGTTCAATGTTTATACTTTAACAGGGCTTGACATTAATTTTATTTCTACTTGCCAGAACTTGGAAATTTTATGTGTGGGAACAATATTCTCGGTAAAGTGTATATCTCTACAAATTAATAATGTTATATTCGGGCAAGTCATTGTCTAATCCACTTGCCCCAACTAAATTTCTACTTGCCCTAGGCAAGTAAAAATTTGACCATATTTTTCAAATATTTCTAATGATGATGTGCGAATAGAGGGGTTGAATTTCACAAATTTAGCCACTAGCTAAAAATATCCAGTGACTAAAAAATCTACTAGCTAAAATCGGTTCTCGCTAGCATTTTTATTCAAGTAATAACGGGATGTAAATTCTGTTTCAAAATAGTGATTTAATATATGCAAGACGTTTATTATGTGATAACTGACTATATACTAGACTGTCACTGTACAGTACTGTTTACTGCACTGTTTCATTTGTTTGTTATAATTTATTATTGATTATTGTGTTGATGATAAGGTAATTTTCCTGTATGAAACTATGAATTGTGAACCTTACCTTTCTCCGCGTTCACTCGACTCATCTCGTCATTTTGTCTTTTGAAAAATGAAGTGATTTTGCGAGCAGACGATTCTGCCATGATAATTGATTGTGTAAAATCCCGAGTTATCTTACTGGAAGTTGGTATCGATTTATTACGTATAGACGCTTGCACTAGTCTTGTTTACTGGATAAGCATCAATCTGATACAGACTGCATTTACTTATTTTCGTTTCACAATGAAGTTACGCAAATAATCGTGAAATTGGAGAGCGGTTTGACTACATATTATGTTGTCGGACCATTTGTTGGTTATGCATTTTGCGAGTCTGTAAGAGTGAATTTCGACCCCTGGAATATTCAATTTATATGTTTTAGATGAAATCTAAAAATAGTGTAGATTGTATGCACTGGATTTGATGTTCATATCTCGTACCAAACAAAAGATTTTGTCATTTGAAACATTACTTTGAAAAAGTTAGCATCGAGCACTGTTTAATAGTTACTAAGTCTATTTCATGTGTCCATAAATGAACATTTGATCAATGTTTTGCATATTCTGTTAAAATTTAACTAAACCCTTTATAAAAAATAAACTCTATGGATAATACTAGTGAAGCACACGATATTAGCATGCAGGCGATGGGCATGCGTTAATAATAAGAATGTGTTAAAAAAATATATATATCTCTACCTACCGACCCACCCCTAAAAGCCATGGGTCGGAAACTGCAAACAAACAATTTTTAATGGTGGCCTGGGCTGTACTGATCTAATACCCTGCACAACTGGCACAGTCCGGGCTGTACTGACTATGCCAAAGAATCGGGGGAAGCTGTTTGTAGTTAGATTAGGTAAATCCCAGTTTCCTCAGTATCAACTTCCCTTTGGGAGCGATTATGTCACATATTTGGTAATTTCCTTGTCTTTGGAACTGGTTCCTCACCAATAAAACCCTTTATAAATTAATATAAGTGCCTTTTTCCATTTCTGCATTTATACAAAAATCTGAGTTTTTAAGATTTATTATAAACAGTCTATTAAATTACTATACCACCGCTTTCACAAAGTGAAGTGGCGTCCCATAACACATTTTCATTACTTCCATTCCTTAAACACTTTTGAATCGGTTGTCATCGGCATAGCTACCATTAGGCCATATAGGCCCGGCCTATAAATCAATTTCAAAAAATGAAAAGTATGAAAAGTTCAAAAATGCAATAAAAACTGAAGCCAGAGTGGGTGAGGGTAAAGGGTCAACATTTGTTTCTTATTTTTGTTTTAATGTGTAGGTAATTAAACTTTGTCAAATGTTGTTTTTCCAATTTGTGAGAGAAAAAATTCTTCAAATACCACATAAGTGCTCTGTCCGACATACTCCAAAACGCACCATTGCATAGCTATGTGGAAAAAAAAGGGCGGAACCATGTGCCGGACCCCCCTAGTTTTTCGCGCCTATATATGCATTTCAGATCAGCTACGCACCTGGTTGTTCCCAAATTTCATATAAACATAACAGCTGATGACCATAGGTCCCTCTACATCACCCATTGTTGATTGCCTAATTTATTGCAGAATTATGGTCCTTTGTTTGACTTAAAATTTAAGCGGGGGTATTCATCACCTTCAGTGATAGTTCTAGTTTTAGAATTATTTTATATTAAGGATTTTGTTATTCTTGGTTTCAAGAAACGTATTACTCAGTGAGATATACAAACAACCTACATCTGTTTCTGCCAGCAATTTTAATATATTCTTATATATATTTACTTATTTATATACCCGTTGACGGGCATTTGTTGATTTACATATACAGTTTATATTTCTACCATATCATCCCTTATTTGTGAATAGTTTTTATGCCCCCGAAGGGTGGTATATAGTAGTCGCACTGTCTGTCCGTTCGCGTGTACAATCGTGTCCCCTTCATAACTCTGACAATAAAGGACAGATTTTCAAATAACTTCGCACAATTGGCGGAATTTGCTCACCACAACAAGACGACGTGTCGCGCACAAAAACCAGGTCCGTGGCTCCAAAGTCAAGGTCACACTAAGAGGTCAAATTAAAAAAAAATAATAATTATTTATTCATTTTTTATTTTTTTAAATTTAATTTTTTTTTTTATTTGATTTTTATTGTTTGATACGATTTTTTTTGTTTCTGATTTTTTTTTAAATATATCTGTTGGTTTCATATAACAGGTCACTTTGGGGGCATTTGTCACTTACTGTGACATTTCCTTTTTTTTATTTGATTTTTAGCTCTACTGATCAGAGATCAGCAGAGATCAGCAGAGCTTATGCCATGGTGCGGCGTCCGTCTGTCTGTCTGTCTGTCTGTCCGTCTGTCTGTAAACTTTTTTTTGTAGCGACTTCTCCTCTGAAACTACTGAATGGATTTTCATGAAACTTTACAGAAATGTTGCCCATGAAGTCTAGTTGATCCTAGCAAAAATTCATGTTGATGTGAAATCCAATATGGCCACCAGATCTAAAAATAGGTTTTTAAAAAACAAGTTTGTAACGACTTCTTCATGAAAACTATAAGTGATATTGATATGGGACTTTTTCTAAAATGATCAGCATGACATGATGTTGGTCCTTGTCAAAAATCGTTTTGATTCAACGTTAAACATGGCTGCCAGAGGCCATCTTTGTTTACATACAGTTATATAGTAAAAACTTGTAGCGACTACTCCTTTGAAACTACTTGACAGATTTTCATGAAACTTTACAGGAATATTGCTCTTAATGTCTAATTGATCCTAGCAAAATTTCAGATCGGCCAGAAATTCGAGATGGCCGCCACAGCTAAAAATAGATTTTTAAAAAAGAAGTTTGTAGCGACTACGTCTTGAAAACTATAAGTGATATTGATATGGGACTTTTTCTAAAATGATCAGCATGACATGATGGTTATAAGAGTCAAACATTATTTTGATTCGACGTTAAACATGGCTGCCAGTGGCCATCTTTGTTTACATAGAGTTATATAATGAAAACTTGTAGCGACTACTCCTCTGAAACTACTTGACGGATTTTCATGAAGCTTCACAGGAATGTTGCTCTTGATGTCTCATTGATCCTAGCAAAATTTCAGGTCGCCCTGAAATTCAAGATGGCTGCCATGACTAAAAATAGATTTTCAAAATACAAGTTTGTAGCGACTACTACTTGAAAACTATAAGTGATATCGATGTTGGACTTTTTGTAAAATGATCAGCATGACATGATGTTGGTCCTTGTCAAAAATTATTTTGATTCAACGTTAAACATGAAACTTCACAGGAATGTTGCTCTTGATGTCTAATTGATCCTAGCAAAATTTCAGGTCGGCCGGAAATTCAAGATGGCTGCCACGGCTAAAAATATTTTTTCAAAAAACAAGTCTGTATCGACTACTTCCTGAAATCAAAATCAATCAGTAGAGCTTCAAGGTCATTGACCTCTTGTTATTGTTTGTTTTCTTTTATTGATTTTTTTTAATTATTTTTAAATATATCTCTTGGTTTCATATTACAGGTCACTTCGGGGGCATTTATCACTTACTGTGACATTTCTTGTATGTTTACATTAATATTTAATTACCACTTTATTTCTTCATCTTTCAGCAGTTTTTGCGCACAATATGACCTAGTTATGTGTCGACGTGCCGTAAAACACCATTCATACATTCAAAGACTCGGTCAGTTCTCAGAACAGATAATAGCATAATGTTATGTCATAAACCAGGAAGTGATGTCATGGTAGAAACAACTATAAATAAAGACATGAATGAAGCATTCTGATTGGTTTAAAAAAGTGCAGTAATAAAAATTGGACCAATGAAAACTGTTAATTTAGCAAGATGGAGAGACTCACTCCATTCGCAGAACGATTGAGTTCATACTGTACATTGAATAATGAGATTTTTACAATCAAGAGTCAAACAATTATAAAAAAATATAAAAAATTATTTAATGGACCGTTTATAAAATGTACGCAGTACCAAAAATAAAATGTATGCCGTACCAAAATTCCTGTCTCTATTTCAGATACACCTTCTTCATTGTCCTGTATCCAATAGGTGTAACGGTATGTACGCCACCTTAATTAGCGTTCATTAGAAAGTATTTAGTTTATATACTATCGTTTGATTTTGTCGGTATTATTCTGATGATATAAAGACATTTTTGCAGTAAATGAATAATTTTATTTAATTTTAAAGTCTATACTCTGATGTACGGTGAATTTAAATTTAAACCACTGTTTAATATTTATATCATTCTCACCATTTTTTGCAGGGAGAGCTTCTAACGATATTGAACAGTTTAGACTTTGTGAAGAAGAGCAAGTTGTACACTATAGAGCTGCCCAATGCTGCCAACATGTCCTTCAACTATTATTATTTCCTCATCTTTATCATGATATCTTACGTACCAGGTCAGTGTTAATTCTTGTGTATGTTTTTTATTTAACCCTGAGTGAGATTTTAAGAATATTTCATGGGTATCTTTCTCAGCTAAAAAATGCCAATCCTCGGTCATGGGTAAAATGAATATTCCGAGTGATGGAATTTCCATATCTGAACTGAATACCCACGACTGATTCTATTATATAGTGTTAGCATTCTGGGCTCTTCATTTGTCTTCGCCACTCGCCATAGGCGAAACCAAATTGCAAATGGCGAAAATTTTGTCAAGTGCTTTCGCACTAAAAATATCTTGTTTGTCAATCTCATTTCACAGTTATCAACCATTCCCGGGTTCGACACTAATGCAGGTCCACTGGCCCGAGGCCACCTGATTTTTGGAAGGACCACCACTTTCCTAAAGATTGGTGTCCCATTGGGACTGCTATTTTAAATAAGGAACATTAAAAATATACATGAAGTTCATCCATTTCATGTCGTAGGATTGTATAAGTATATAGGAGCGTCAAGCATTTGCACGATCGACTTTGTTTAACGGGTTCAGGGCTTCCACTAAGGTTCAAATTTAGGAAGTTCGAACTTCCTGTGTATAAAATTTGGAAGTTCATGGGGAAAATTTAGGAAGTTCCAGTGTTTGGGCATGGCATTCATACTGTCTTTGAGTCAGTGATTCCGCGTGGTGGTGAGGGAAACAACACATCTAAATTGTTAAAAAGAAAAAAAAGATATTTATAATCATCTATATGTTTATTAAAGAAAATATTTGATGACATCATTATATAAACGGTTTCAAACTAAAAATACTTAATTTGCCTTTGCGTGCAATACCCCACCCACAAGTTTTATACAGTGAATTACATTTTGCAAACAGTTTTCAATTTATCAGTCCAGGAAAGCTTTTAAATTGGCATACATTAATGAAAGGTATGTAAAACTGTCAAGTGTAGGAATAAATGTAACAGATTCTTTAATTTATTATCAAAGCTTTCGATTGTTTTTGCCAGTGATAATTTCACTTCCGTGTTAAGTCTCCATTCGTGAAGAGTTCTTTCCCCTAGGTTAGAGAATATTAAATATTGTTTGTCTATCAGTACTTCGTTTCTATTTATAACTTTGATAAATACATAGAAAAATGACACAAAGATATACAAGAAATAGCCTAAAAAGTATAATCTGTTTGTGTAAGGAGTTTCAACTTTGTGGTTAATGAATATAAATTAAGCAATTTGGCATCGAGATTATACTGCTACTTTCATTTTATGAAATGCGGGGCTTGACCAATTATCTAATTAACTCTCTCTCCTCTCACCAGCCATGCGTGTGACCCTTGATAAAAACTGGACAAAACCGGTTTTACCTGTCAATTACAGGCTCCACTGAGTTTTAATTGCTTTTCAACTTGTTACGTCGGCAGTTTCAAATGAAATTAGATTAGATGGGCGGGGCTATAATCGGTAATTTACAGATTATGGGACGTCCATAGTAAAGAATCGTGGCGTACTTTGAAGTTTTTGGAAGTACACTGTACACCTTTGATGTTAATTTTCCCCGTACAACTACGATTTTTAGACATAATTTACAGCCGTACGCCTATTAACAGAAGCCCTGCGGGTTTTCGCGTTCTTTAAAAATGTGGAAAATTCTCGAAAATTCTCAAAAAAGTTCCTCTGCCACAAAAATAACAAAATACCCCCTACCCCCCGCCCCAACACACACACACACTTGAAATGTTTTTGTTTTTTACATATTTCTTTGTTGTTTTAGTCAATTCTATGTTGCCCTCACCACCCCCCGCCTCTACCCCATCCCCACTTAAACTCGATTTTTTAATTATTTTTTTTTCTTCATATTTTTGTGTTGTTTTGGTGAATTATTACATAGCTTCTTACACATATATGTTGCCCTCACCACCCCCACTCCCCCACCATCCACCCTGCCTCTCTCCCATCCCCACTCCACACCCCACTCAACTCGATTTTTTTTTTTTTTTACATATTTCTGTGTAGTTTTGGTCAATTCTTACACATAGTTATGTTGTGCTCCCAACCCCACCCCACATTGTTGTAGCCTTGTTTTCTGATGGTATATACTAGCTATAAATTTATTATTCTCTGAAAAATCGAATAGTCGAGCTGTGCTGTTCTCCAACAGCTCTTGTTTTCTTCAAAGTTACATTTTCCACAGATTTTCAGTGAGTGCATCTGTGTCCTGTGGACACATTTCTAGTTCTGGCATGCTTTTCACATTTTATAAAAAGTAATCGTTTAGAACTTGAATTCTGTGAATATGAAGTATTTCTGAACAGCATCAGCTCTTCAGAAACAAATAATTCTATCCCAGTCCTGTCCTGAGGCTATGCCAAGCTGGTGAAGCTACTAGTGCTGTGATGCATTGTATCAAGGCATTGTATCAGCCACCGTGCAGCCGTGTTTTGCACCCTTGTTAGCATTTTACACATACACATACTCAGTTTTTGTCTTAACTCACTGCTTTGATGTCATTATAAACAAAATGCACCACAGCTTTCTGATAAAGTGTAATATAAAATAATTGTTGATGCTCATAAAGTCCCTTTTCACGTCCCTTCTCACGCCCAGTGTTGTGGCAGATTATGTGAGAAATGGAACATACATCTATCCAGAGAGTTGGATCTTCCGTTTTCTGGAGTCGTCGGACATAAACACCGGTACTAATCTGCCCCATTGAGAGTAATTAATGGATTGTTTCATAATCTGTGTACATTAACAGTTAATAGTTTAATACATAATGTAATAGTATTGCTGTTTAACATCTTATTAACATTAGTTATTTTGTTAATTAAGGGCCACTCTTGGAGATCAAGGCCCAGTTGTTCAAAGATTGGTTAGCTTAATCCTTGGTTAGTGTAAACTTTGAAAGTACATTTTCTCATAAAAATATGTTCTGTACTACTAAAAGTTTTTCATTTGCATTTCTTCTTAACAATGCTTTCACATGCTCAATTTCTGGAAGGGATATTAATTTATCGGAAATTCAGAGATTTGAAATTTTGACTTCAAGCTCGTTTGAGGTTAACCAATCTTTGAACAAGTGGGTCCAGTCAGGGAGACACTGTACTCTTACCATCAGATAGATTGTCCTGGTTCTTCTGTAGCAGAAGGACATACTCCAATACAGCTAATGTCTGAGGATTTACGCAAGAAGTGGGAGTAAGTGACTTGCCCAAGGTCACCAAGGTCACCAGCGCCCATGTTCAAGCAGCCATTGACCCTTTCTGGCATCAATGAATCACAAGCATTCCAACAACAATCTTATATTTCCATAAAATAATGTTCTGGCAGCACAAACATGCAACCACTTTCCGGCATTAATGAATTGCAGGCATCGGTTACCAGTCAAACAACCTACCACTAAACCACAGTGGCCTTATTTGCAAACCACAGAACATAGTTGAATCTCAAACAACAGAGTAACACTTTGATTAAAATGAATTTTATGTACATTTCAGTATTTCCGCAATTGTTCATGCACATGGTAGCCCAGAGAAAGAAGGTGATTGGAGGTGCGGGGAAATCAAAAATGGAATAGACCAGAGTCATACTAGAATAAACGTTGTTACAGAGGATATATAGAATAACTAATTGGTCACAAACTGTCTTCATTTACACTTAAAAGTGGAATTTGTTAATTTTGAATGCTTTGTGGTACCATGTGGGTACAGTCATGTAATTAGTATAAAGTCATGTTTTACGTCATTAAAAAGTTTAAAAAATACTAGAAAGGCAGAAACTTCTTCAGTAACTGTGTCCCTTGGTATTTTATTAAATGTATTAGTAAAGCAGGGTATTACACACATGTGATCTTCATCATCATCAATGTTACTATTCATTATAACAGTGCGTCCGTGGTCGAGAGGGTAAAGAAGCTGGGTTTGAAACCTTCTCGCCTTTCACCGCTGCTGGTTCGAATCTGTCTGGGAGCTTGACTTGTGAGCAAGTGTTGATTCTTACAAATGGCAGAAGGTATGCAGTGCTGGGGGCATATAGTAATCGCACCGTCCGGATTCTGTCCGTCATTCCGCAGTTCGTGTCCGGACCGTAACGTCACAACCCCTGCAGGGATTTTTAAATAACTTGGCACAAGTGATCACCATAACAAGACGATGTGTCGCGCGCAAAACCCAGGTCCATACCTCAAAGGTCAAGGTCACACTTGCAGTTCATAGGTCAAAAACAGGTACGCAATTTTGTGTCCAGACCCTAACGTCACAACCCCTGCAGGGATTTTTAAATTACTTGGCACAAGTGATCACCATAACAAGACGATGTGTCGCGCGCAAAACCCAGGTCTTCAAGGTCAAGTGTCCGGTCAATAACTCTGGCATTCATGGACGGATTTTATAACTTTTGCATGCCTGGACGGATTTTCAAATAACTTGGCACAAATGCTCACCACAACCAAACGATGTGTCGTGCATAAAATCCAGGTCCATGGCTCCAAGGTCAAGGTCATACTTAGAGGTCAAAGGACACTTCGGGGGTATTTATCACTTACAGGAATATTTCTTGTTCTATTTATTATTGGATTAAATTAATTCTGAAATATATTGGAGTGTAAGCTTCTGATACAGCAAATTTTAAACTCCAATATTAAATTGAAGAATTTATTTCTTACAACAATTCACTCAATTGTTAGCTCTTTTAAAAATGTGCAAATGTATTGATGATGAATGTTTATAGATGAATACTGCTCACATGTTCTGATGTAACCAGTGAAAGGCGGTATAGGGAATCACATGTTATGATGTAACCAATGAAAGGCTGTATTAGGTATCACATGTTATGATGTAACCAATGAAAGGTTGTATTAGGTATCACATGTTATGATGTAACCAATGAAAGGCAGTATAAGGATTCACATGTTATGATGTAACCAATGAAAGGCAATATATGGCATCACATATGCATTTGAAATTATTTGTATCTGACACAGTTGTTAATTTTAAGTTTTAAATGTCAATTTGAATGTACAGTGTTAAATGAATGATGAATGAATATTATGGTAGCGTTCATTTTCTTTTAGAGAATAAAGGTATGGATGTAATGTATATAAACATATTTTTGTTTTATTTCATATTTAATTTTAAATTTACAAATACTTAAAGTGCCATACCTTGAAAAGGACACACTTCCATCTTGCGTGCCTTGTACATGTTTCGCCTTGTACATGTTTCTTGAGTTTGCTCTTTTAGATTTGTGTACAGTGAAACTTGACAGTCTTATTTAATATCAGGGTTCGCCACTAACGCTGGCCCGAGGCTAGTCACTTTCGAGAAGGACAAGTAAAAACTCACAGTTGACAAGCCCAACGGGCTAGTTAGTTTTTAGCTCTACTGATCAGAGATCAGCAGAGCTTATGCCGTGGTGCGGCGTCCGTCCGTCCGTCCGTCTGGCCGTCTGTCCGTAAACTTTTATTTGTAGCGACTTCACAGCTGAAACTACTGGATGGATATTCATGAAACTTTACAGAAATGTTGCCCATAAAGTCTAGTTGATCCTAGCAAAAATTCATGTTGATGTGAAATCCAAGATGTCCGCCAAAGCTTAAAATAGAGTTTTAAAATACAAGTTTGTAGCGACTTCTTCTTGAAAACTATAAGTGATATTGATATGGGACTTTTTCTAAAATGATCAGCATGACATGATGTTGATCCTAGTCAAAAACGTTTTGATTCAACGTTAAACATGGCTGCCAGCGGCCATCTTTGTTTACATAGAGTTATATAGTAAAAACTTGTAGCGACTACTTCTCTGAAACTACTTGGCGGATTGTCATGAAACTTTACAGGAATGTTGCTCTTGATGTCTAATTGATCCTAGAAAAATTTCAGGTCGGCCGGAAATTCAAGATGGCCGTCACAGCTAAAAATAGATTTTTAAAAAATAAGTTTGTAGCGACTACTTCTTGAAAACTATAAGTGATATTGATATGGGACTTTTTCTAAAATGATCAGCATTACATGATGTTGATCCTAGTCAAAAATCGTTTTGATTCAACGTTAAACATGGCTGCCAGCGGCCATCTTTGTTTACATAGAGTTATATAGTAAAAACTTGTAGCGAATACTCCTCTGAAACTACTTAGCAGATTGTCATGAAACTTTACAGGAATGTTGCTCTTGATGTCTTATTGATCCTATCAAAATTTCAGGTCGGCCGGAAATTCAAGATGGCCGTCACAGCTAAAAATAGATTTTTAAAAAATAAGTTTGTAGCGACTACTTCTTGAAAACTATAAGTGATATTGATATGGGACTTTTTCTAAAATGATCAGCATGACATGATGTAGATCCTTGTGGAAAATTATTTTGATTCGACGTTAAACATGGCTGCCAGTGGCCATCTTTGGTTACATAGAGTTATATAGTAAAAACTTGTAGCGACTACTCCTCTGAAACTACTTGACGGATATTCATGAAACTTCACAGGAATGTGGCTCTTGATGTCTAGTTGACCCTAGAAAAATTTCAGGTCGGCCGGAAATTCAAGATGGCCTCCACAGCTAAAAATAGATTTAAAATAAATAAGTTTGTAGCGACTACTTCTTCAAAACAATAAGAGATATTGATATGGGACTTTTTCTAAAATGATCAGTATGACATGATGTTGGTCCTTGTCGAAAATCGTTTTGATTTGATTTTAAACATGGCTGCTTTGTTTACATAGAGTTATATAATGAAAACTTGTAGCGACTACTTCTTTGAAACTACCTGACGGATTTTCATGAAACTTCACAGGAATGTTGCTCTTAATGTCTTATTGATCTTAGCAAAATTTCAGGTCGGCCGGAAATTCAAGATGGCCACCACGGTTAAAAATAGATTTTCAAAAAACAAGTCTGTAGCGACTACTTCCTGAAATCAAAATCAATCAGTAGAGCTTCAAGGTCATTGACCTCTTGTTATTATTTAAATGTCAATTTTAAATGTATGATCCTGATCATTTCAATTTTTCGCTGTTCAGACTCTTAAATATCGTGTAATGTAGGGTACGATATAGACAAAGACAAGCACTTGCGAATGTGTAGGTGTGTCAGATTACTGAACACTGATAGGCCATTTTTTCTTTGATGGCGCAAAAAAGATGAAAAATAACCCGCATTTTATACATGTCCACACATCATTTTCGTAGAGATTCTAGCATTTCTATCACTATGTTAATATCTAAGCATTTTATTGACATGATGAATGTGACCTTTCACATTGTAAATAAACATGTGGCGATATTTAAATACGGAACTGTCTCCATCGAAGCAAACGAAAAACAGCATAGGAAAAGCGTCATCAGCAAAAAACAACATGATTCAAATAAACACATCCATGTATTTTAGCCATCGTGTAAGTGCCTACAGAGCCTTTTTCCCAGTTTTGGAAAGGAACCTTTTGACTTTAATTGCGGGGGGGGAAAATCCGTAAACGGGGAATGAAATTTCCAAGGTAAGTCTGCATAACTTTAAAAGAAATTTGGCTGGGGAAAGGGCCTTATATAGGCCGCTGAAAAGAAGGGTATAATGGCTGTGGCCTATAAATGGATTGACTACGACCTAGTCACAAAGCTGTTGTCTTGCAATATTTACAAGCAGTACAGTCATATAGGAAATGCAACCTCAGCTATAAATGAGATGTATTATGAAGTTTCCCCTCAGACATACCTTCGCCAGGGAGCGAACCCATGCTGGTCAGATGTCTATAGCTCCAAAGCCAAGGCCTTATCCATGGAGCTACCAAGGCATGATATTTTGGTATCGTTTTATTTTGACGCAAAAGAGTAAAAGGAGGACTAGTTGGTTTTAAGAAGGGTTAGTAAAAATAAGGCCTTGTAGGCTGGTAGTCATAAGAAGTTAGTTTCTAACCCTGGATACCCTATGGTTCCGGGCAACTAGTCATATAGGAGAGGGTGTCGTTCAAGCCAGGTATTGATTATAAGAATCGTTCATGGGTATCCGGTGAAGATCGGGAATTCCAACACGAGGTGTAATTGTTTTAAAACAAGAAGGAATTCCTTTTCTTAACCGGATACCCATGATTGATTATTTTTCTTGCATATCATAAACATTCTGCACATTGAAGTCGCCAACTACTAACATTTTGCATGTTTATTTACACAATGACGTCCTGCAGCTGTCATTGTTGATATCAGCGCTCGACTTTTATCTTCCCCCATGTGTAAGATCAGGCTTTCCAACACCCATGTAAAATGCGGATAACCTTATCCGGTATGCAAGAAAAAAATGAAACAAAGGTATGAACATACAAGGGCTGTTCAAATAATATGTGGATTTTATCAATATCGCACTCATTTATTGAGGCAAACCTTTTAAGATTCATACATTTTGCAATCCAACTCATAGGAAATCAAATGATTGAAACAAAAAAATGATACCATGTCTTGTTACGTTGCAATGAATGACCTAATAGGGCGAGAAACCCATCTACAGAGCACTCCAAAATGTGACGTCTTTATTTTATAACTGCATTTGGGAATGGCTAAATATAATAAAAGGAAAATCGTCGGCAAAACTAAAATATTGTCAGTGGTGTTCCAAAATTACAATTAGGACAGTTGTGAATATTGCACAAGGAGAAATAAAATAAAATATAAATAAGTAGACAAACACTTCCTTGCTTTTATGTCGAAATTGACGTCAGAAAAATCACGGAGCATTAAAAAATTCATAAAATATTAAATATAAATATGAAGTATTAATAAAACAAAAAGTTAATACAAAAATAAAATACAAAAACTTAAAATTTAAAAATTGTACACATTTTCTTCAAAATGTATATGTTAATAAATTAAGAATATCGATATATGTTCAATAAATATGTCTTTTGGAATGACTATGCTATTTGTTTTCTAAATACTTTGAATATTATGCTAAACTTTATCAAATTCATATAATCACTTTCCAAAGCTGTGATGTACTTATAAAACATGATTATCCAACTGTGCTTCAAAATATTTTAATATATAATGCAAACCATGACTATACAATAATATAATTAAAAACAATCACGTTTGATATTTATAGCATTGTTCATCATTTATAACTAGGTTGTTGTTGGTTTTCAATGCGACGTTGTAGCACATAAATGACGTGCTCCTTAGTGGCTACAGTGACGGTTGTAAAAACTCGTATTTCTTGAAATCTGTTTCAAAATTTTTTATAATATTTACTGATATGAAAGTGAAAATGTGAACCTTTATTGGCATATCATTTAATATACTTGATTTATAACAGTGTATTAACTATTAAATATGTCTATGTAATATTTGAACGGCCCTCGTACATGTACAACAAAACTTTATTACAATGTAATTATGTACAACTTCATTATGATGCAGAATATCTGATTAATAATAAAATTACATGTATTCATAATTTTTCATTGCAGAGATGTTGAGATTTTATCTTATTTTCAGTAGGTGATAAAATTTGTGTTATTCGGTTTTTATTAGCTCTACTGGCCGAAGGCCAGCAGAGCTTATGGGATGCCGAGTTGTCCGTCGTCCGTCCGTCCGTCGGTCGTCCGTCCGTCCGTCCGTTGTTAACTTTTGTCTCGTTAAGACGATAGGGCCTTCATTTTTCATCCGATCTTTACCAAACTTTAACAGGTTGTTAATATCAATAAAAGCTCGGATGAGTTCGAAAACCAGCCAGATCGGACAAGTAACAGCAGAGTTATGGCCCTTGATTTAGTTAAAAATGCTATATTGCTAAATTTTGCCTCGTTAAGACGATAGGGCCTTCATTTTTCTTCCTATCTTTACCAAACTTTACCACATTGTTAATATCAATGAAAGCTCGGACAAGTTCCAAAACCAGCCAGATCGGACCAGTAACAGCGGAGTTATGGTCCTTGATTTAGTTAAAATGGCTATATTGCTATATTTTGCCTCGTTAAGACAATAGGGCCTTAGTTTTTCATCCTATCTTTACCACATTGTTAATATCAATGAAAGCTCGGACAAGTTCGAAAACCAGCCATATCGGACTAGTATCAGCGGAGTTGTAGCCCTTGATTTAGTTAAAAATGCTATGTTTTGCATCGTTAAGACGACAGGGGCTTCATTGTTCATCCGATCTTTACCAATCTTTATCAGATTGTTAATGTCGTTAAAAGCTTGAACAAGTTTGAAAAACAGCCATATCGGACCAGTAACAGCGAAGTTATGGCCCTTGATTTAGTTAAAAATGCTATATTTTGCCTTGTTAAGACGATAGGGGCTTCATTGTTCATCCGATCTTTACCAAACTTGATCAGATTGTTAATATCAATGAAAGCTTGGACAAGTTCGAAAACCAGCCATATCGGACTAGTAACAGCGGAGTTATGGCCCTTGATTTAGTTAAAAATGCTATATTTTGCCACGTTAAGACTATAGGGGCTTCATTGTTCATCCGATCTTTACCAAACTTAATCAGATTGTTAATATCAATGAAAGCTCGGACAAGTTCTAAATCCAGCCATATCGGACCAGTAACATCGGAGTTATGGCCATTAATTTACTTCAAAATGATATATTTTTTCTCGTTAAGACGATAGGGCCTTCATTTTTCATCCGATCTTTACCAAACTTCACCAGATTGTTAATGTCTATGAAAGCTTTGTCAGGTTCGAAAAACAACCAGATCGGCCCAGTAACAGCGGAGTTATGGCCCTTGATTTTGTTAAAACAGCTATAATTTGCCTCGTCGTTTGATAGGGCCTTCATTTTGCATCTGATCTTTGCCAAACTTTACCAGCCTTTACGACTGTCTTTTTTATATTATTATTAATTTTATTTTCATTCTTATTATTTTTTTTTATTTTTTTTTTTAATTATTATTTTTTTTTTTTGAAATTATTCCTTTATATACATATATATATATATATATATATATATATATATATATATGTTGTTTTTTTTTTAGCTCTATGTTGGACCTGTCGGACCAGTAACAGAGGAATTATGGCTCTTGATTTAGTTAAAAATGCTATATTTTGCCTCGTTAATACGGTATGGCCTTCATTTTTCATCTGATCTTTACCAAACTTTACCAGGTTCTTTAGTTATGGCCCTTGATTTAGTTAAAAGCTGTTTTTTGCCCAAAACTTTCAAAAAAACGTAAATGGCAGTCACTCGCTTCATTGATGTTATAAGAGCCAACATAGCCAGTAGAGCGTCCACAGGCCCTCTTGGGCCTCTTGTTCTTAGGTTCTATAGTAAAATAAAAATCTCTGACCGAGTAAAAAGGCGATTATTTTCAAGATTTTGATTTTGAAAGATACATATATTGAATCAGTTGCATGAATGTGCATGAAATATGAAGGATTTTAAAAGAATCACACTGTAGATACCTTAATTTTAACTGTAAACTTGGTTGAACAGGATAAAGCCGGAGTTTATCACCTACCAGAATGTATTAGGTATGTCTTATTTCTGGTCATTGATTGGTCACTTTTATCGATGATGCTCTATCAAAATTTTGAATACATGTATATTTTACGGCTTTTTAAAGAAAGATCAATCGTTTGTTTTTTGATTGAGTTTTGATCTGTGATAAGTTTCTCTGTCAACCCGCTCAAATACTGCACTGGTGGCAATAAGCATCATCTTTGTCATCAGCAAATTTCCTGGGCTTCAAAAACATGGCATGCGCCTTTCAACTAGCCCTGATAAATGTTGCCTCCTACTCTTTTTATCCATTGTACATTACAATCGTTTGAAGTCAGCTCTCAGACATATGTGTTAGGTATTTAATGACAACTGCGATAATTAATTTTCACTCCGATATCATTTTATCAGATCAGTGATATTGATAAACACCTGCAGGTAATTTCTTTTTCAAATGTTAATAACTATCAGGTTTGTGTTCGTTATCAGGGTGAATTATTCAAGATGGCTGCCACGGCAATGGGAAAATTATTAAAAATGTTTGCTGGTCAAATTCCAGACAAAAAGCTTATGCCATGTAATTTTATCAGTTATCCATTATCAATTTCACAGACTTAATCTCCTGAAACAGCTCGGCAGATTTCGATGTTCCTGGATGCCAGTTTACAGGGAAAGAAGTTTTCAATCAAAAAGACAGCAGCAGCTGTGATGTAAAACCCAAATTTACCTCAATAAAATAGAAGATAATTATTTCGGGACATCTGACTCAACACACTCGCTGTTTGGAAGATAAATAAAACAGAAGACAAACATGCAACTGAATATCAATTGTAATTGAACATATTTAAAAAAGTGAGAAAAAATAAAATAATGGCACATACAAACATCTTGCACCAATGACGAATCATCCTGAGCTGAGGACTACCCCTTCATGTACAAAAAAGCTCTCTGGCATTGTCGGAACACATGGTCTCATGTATCCCTTTTCTCTCCATGCATGATAAAAAGTAATGGAATGCAAATGACCGTTGTCTCAGATGTTGACTTTGAATTTCAAAACAATTTGTGTATTGAAATACCTATAGCTGGGAAATTAAACCAACCCCCAATTTGCCTGTTCAGAGTATGGTTAATGTTAAAAATATATAAATAAATTAACCACCTAGTGGTTAGCTAATAATTAGAAGTAAAAATATATCATATTGCGTGATATATGATTATCTACGAAGTAACATAGCTTTCCATATACACTAGAAACATATTTTTGAATGTTTTTATAGATTCAGTACTCGTTAAGGGTATATAGCGACACAGCCAAATAATATTTTATTATTAAGGATTCTGAAAAACTTGGAAAAGGGTGAAAAAATGATCAAAATCGGATGATAAAGAAGATATGATCGTTTGAAGGTTCTGTTGAAATGGATATAGAAGCTGCCATTTTTAGAGCTATGACATCACAGTTCTAAATGACCATATATGGAATATTGATAAATATGAATTTACTTGTTTATAGGTGGAAAAATTAAAGAAACTGTATGAAGAATATGTAAAACAAATGGCATTAATGCTTTATATGACCAGTTAAGGAGTTTGCATTCATTTGCAGTGATTTGCTTTGCTTTAAATGATATTTACCAATATTCCATATATGGTCATATGGAAGTTTGACGTCATAGTTTTCAAAATGGCGGCTCCCATATCCATTTTAGAACAACCTTCAAATGGTCATATCTTTTTTATCATCCGATTTTGATAATTCTTTCACATTTTTACAAGTTTTTCAGAATTCTCAAATAAGAGCTTGTTTGGCAGTGTCGCTCCATTCCCTTTAATATGTCGAGGCTCAAATGCGGCATTTTTGACAGCATATAGGCCTTTATATACATACGATTAAATAATCAAACGTCAAATTCTTAAAGAAACTAACCTGCCAAATAATGGCCAAATTACACTAAAAACCGTTTATCAAAACTCTATCCAGGTGTTCAGGTCATATAATAATGAATATTTGCCGATTAAAAGAATAGTTTTATTAACGGGTTCTTAAAATACCCGTGATTGATTATGCATAAAATGAATTATGAATTGGTAACTGTTAATTTGATGCTCCAGTTTTGGGGTTTAGCCTGGCTGGTTAAAGCTGTTTATATTGTGTCTATAGAGCCTATAGAGTTTGAATTCTTAAAATAGGTAAGTTATGTGCTAGTATATACCTTGTCATTAGTAGGGTTATATGTTGTAAAATTTGGCTGTTGTTGGTGAGATCTTACCCTCCAACAACAGTCAAATTTTACAACATATGTCCATGGTTTCTAAACCATCTGATGATAAGGTATACATGTATGTATAACTTAAATATTTTTAAAATCTTAACTCTTGACACAACATAAACGGATTTTACCAGCCAGGTCCCAAAACTGTAGCGTCGAATTAAGAGTTGCACAACTCAATTCGTTTTTACGCATATTCTACCATGGGTATTTTAAAAAGAACCATGAATAAACTTATACTTTTAATCTGCACATATACATTATTATATGGCCTGAACGCCTGGATCGAGTTTTGATAAACAGTTTTTTAGTGTAGTTTTGTCGTCATTTGGCGGGTTAGTTTCTTAAGTAATTAAACTGTAAGTCTTATTTCAGTATATATACTCAGTTGCAAAAGAAACTGGACACTTTAAAAATATACCTTGGTATCAAACATGGCATATTCATTTTGGAATGTGTCAATTTAATTTAAAAAAACTTTATACAATTAAATCTAAACAAAACTCAGTGTCCACTTTCTTTTGCAACTGAGTATATATACAAGCCCAACCTTTATTGTAACTCGGTATAACCATCAACAATTTAAGTAGCAAGCAATTCAGTGCCATTAAATATCTGTAGTCAAACTCCCCTAAATTTTAAGTAGGTATAAACAAGCCTGCTTTTCATGTCATTTGCCGATTTAATTCTGCTCCACAAAGTCGAGTACAATGAAATTTAAATGTAGTCCTACCAACAGTGAACACGAAACTACTATTTAATCATCTCCAGTACAGCAGTAAATCAGTATGTAGTTCCTGAACGATAATTGTTATTCCACACACTTCCCCATCTTAAAATACAAACTGAATAAACTGCCATCTTAAATTGAATACATAAACTAGATCCATTACCTCGCACTCCTTCCTTTGTTAAACTACAGACAACACTATTTCCTTCTCTAAACTACAAACTATTCTGTTGTGTCAATCATCTATGTAACCTAGCTGTTTGATGGCCCGGTATTGGTCTGGGACTTCCATTAGACACTGTAGGGCAAAAGCCGCCGGGGGATAGGATGATGTCGACATCACCTCATGGAAATCAACAAATTGGAAATTATCAAATTGCCGTGTGGGAAGCTTGTCGTCAAATTCCTTCATCATGCCCCAGGGACCATCACCCACACCTGAAATTACAGTATGTGTTACGTAGACCGAAATATTGTGTCAATAAGGCCAAGAAAAAAAAATAGTCGTATTTCAGGTTCCCGACCGACCCTATATTTTGTCCCAGCCCTAACCTTTTTTTTCCTGTTTCAAAAAAAATAAAAAAGTAAAAGAGAGATAAATTCTCGATCTCTTGTGCCGCGATGATGACAATATTGCTACCAACAAACTGATGGCCGATATTATCGGGGAGGTTCATATAAATATTACAATATTACTGTCACCGGTTCTAGCAACACATCTTCATGTGATGAGTTCAAAGTCCATTTTGGAGCAATTTTAAACTATATATATTAATAGATACAGCCCTGAGGCCCACAAAATCAGAGTTTAGAATTGTATTTTCTGGTTGTAATTTCTACTTTCGTGTAGTAAAAAAAAAAATAAAAAAAAACTCGACCTACCTACCCTATTTTGTTTTAGCAGGAAACCTGAAACACGACTATTTTTTTTCTTGGCCTAAACAATTAATTTTAGCATTTTACACATCGGGTCTATCACTATCCACTATCAGCCTTTACATTTGTGTATTAGAGCTTTTATTTTCTACATGGCATTGGTTTGCTTGGCAATTTGTATATTAATCTTAAAGTAGCCAGGGGCGTTCCTGGGGCTAATTTAGGTATACGCACCATCGAGTTTTGGATTCACAAAAGTGCCTAACCCCACTATACTTTCAGTTTTTATTGCATTTTTCGCATTTTTAGCCTTTTTTATTTGTTTGCTTCTTTAATAGCCTGTACGCATGTGCGTCAGTGCGTATGCCCAGGAACGCCCCTGGTAGCTATCAAGCCAACAACAGCCAAATTGTACAACATGTGTACACCGTTTCTAAACCTAATGTTGATGAGGTATATATATATGTATAACTAAACCAAACTCTCTAGACACAATACAAACAGCTTTAACCAGCCAGGCCAAACGAAACAAGAAATCAGCGGATTCACATGTCTCGCCTAACGTGGGCGGGACTTAGAAATAAAAGATAAATGTTGCTTAAAAGAAAGTTTGTAAACATTTTAATAACTAAAATCAATGGAATTTACAGTTTGCTGATTTGATATTTAAGTGCATTTGTTTAAAAACAAAATGCCATTTTATAAAAAATAAAAAAATCAAGAAAAAAAATCAAAACAAGAAAAAGAAAATCAACCCTAAAAAGGTCATAGATGAGTTTCATGCTTCCGAAAAGATGTACTACCCAAGACACAACTAGATCAAAATAGAATGTTTTGTCTTCCAAAGATTAAACTATTAACTAGGTTTAAAGCATCTAGTGCATACTTATAGTTAATGAGAAAGTGATGTCAATGTAACAAAGTTATCTACCCTTTGCTTGGAGGGTGAAGGTCACATCCATGTTTGCTTTTTGACATGTTGTGATGTACTACCCAAGAAACAACTATAAGCAAAATTTGATAGGTCTAATGCATTAAGTTTGTGAGAAAGTGACCTAAACGCAATGTTGAAGGTCAAAATTATTCAGTTATCTGCCCTTGCTTGGAGGGTCAAGGTCACATCCACAATTGCTTTGTCACATTACAATGTTCCACTCAAGATACAACTATAAGCAAAGTTTGAAAGGTCTAGTGCATACAGTTTATGAAAAAGTGACCTAAACGCCAATGTTGAATGTAAAAATTATAAGGTTATCTGCCCTTTCCTTGGAGGGTCGAGGTCACATCCACATTTACTTTGTCACGTTGCGATGTACCACCCAAGATACAACTATTAGAAAAGTTTAGTCTAGTGCATACAGTTTGTGAAAAGGTGACCTAAATGCAAAAGTTGAAGGTAAAAAAAATAATTAAGTTATCTGTCCTTTGCTTGGAGGGTCAAGGTCACTTCCACATTTTCTTTAACACGTTGCGATGTGCGAGACAAAAACTGGAGCATTTCTTACTCGTAATTCATTTTACGCATATTCAATCACGGGTATTTTAAGAACCCGTGAAAAATCATATACTTTTAATCGGCACATATACATCATTATATGACCTGTACACCTGGATAGAATGGTTTTGAGGTGTATTTTTGCCTTGTTTGGCAGGTTAGTTCTTTAAGGCTCCTATTAGTTTATTATCAAAATAACCCCATTTGTTGATGTATTTATAGATTATCCGAGACTCAAATGTGGCAGCCCTTCATATAACAGTTCTCCAGATAAAACAACACATTTGAAAGCAGGTTCAATAATTAATGTTTAACAACATCAATTACAGATCATTTTATGTGCATTGTAAATAATTGATCGAGTCAATGTTTCACCCATAGACAATACCTTAATATCAGAGATGGAGAAGTGTGACTCAATGTTTCAACCACAGACAGTACCTTTATATCAGAGCATGGATTATAAATGTGACTCAATGTTTCACCCATAGCCAACACTTTAATATCAGAGACTGGGTAGTGTGACTCAATGTTTCAACCATAGACAATACCTTAATACCAGAGCCTGGATAGTGTGACTCAGTGTTTCAACCATAGCCAATACCTTAATATCAGAGACTGGGTAGTGTGACTCAATGTTTCAACCATAGACAATACCTTAATACCAGAGCCTGGATAGTGTGACTCAGTGTTTCAACCATAGCCAATACCTTAGTATCAGAGACTGGGTAGTGTGACTCAATGTTTCAACCATAGACAATACCTTAATACCAGAGCCTGTATAGTGTGACTCAGTGTTTCAACCATAGCCAATACCTTAGTATCAGAGACTGGGTAGTGTGACTCAATACAATACCTTAATATCTGAGCCTGGATAGTGTGACTCAATGTTTCACCCATAGCCAATACCTTAGTATCAGAGACTGGGTAGTGTGACAATAAAATACCTTAATATCAGAACATGGATTGTGTGACTCAACCAAAGAAGAAACTTTAATATCAAAGACTGGAAAATGTGACTCAAAGTTTCATCCATAGGCAATTCCTTAATATCAAACTATTTAGTGTGAATCAATGTTTAATCAAAAAGGAGGCCTTAATATAATAGACTCGATAGTGTAATGTAATGCTGTTTGAGGAGGAACAACAGTGACTGTGTAGTGTGACTCAATGTTTCAACTATAGACAAACGCTTATCAATTAAAATGTAATGAGGCAATATATCCAACACTTAGCAATGTGCCAACATAATTTGTTTAGAACTTATCAAATAATTAAATTGTGTAGAAAATATAGGGTGATGCAGTAAGATTTAAATCGATCCTTTATTAACAGAATGGGTGTGTGAATGAAAGTTTAACCAAAGACAAAACATTAGAATACGAGATTGGGTATGCGAACCAATGTTTACTATCAAATGATTAGCGTGTAACCAAAGATATACCTTAAGAGTGGCAGTGGGTAGTTCGGACTTTGATAATATATACTTGTTAGTAACATGAAATTCTTATTTAAAGATGAGTCCAAAGGACTGAGTTTAATTAAATCTGTAATACAATATGAGACCTTAATAGCAGAGACGGTGTTTTATAATTGAATATTTAACAGAAAGCATGTCCTTTCTTTTAGAGACGGTTAGTGTGACTCAGGTTTCAACCTTAGTCAGTCCAGACCTTAATCTTACCTATTACTATAATAGATAGAGGATGATTCGAGGCGTCGACAATGGCCTGTTGCGTCTCATGTTCTGCCGTCACTTGGCCATCAGCCACTATCACCAATATATGATACTGAAACATAAACACATTGCGGTAGATGCAGGTTCGTGTCAAATACATTGTGCTAGGTGCACGTGCGAGTCCTTAGCTTACCTATAACAATGATGGATATTGGATAGTGGGAGGCGGCGACAATGGCTTGTTGTGTCTCTTCTTCCGCCGTCACTTGACCGTCAGCCACTATCACCAATATATGATGCTGAAACAAAAACATATCCAGGAGACATTAACCCTACCCATGTTGCTAATTAGCCATATTTGAGACCTTAACCATACCATGTTGCTAATTAGCCATATTCGAAACCTTAATCATACCATGTTGCTAATTAGCCATATTCGAGACCTTAAACATACCATGCTGCTAATTAGCTATATTCGAGACCTTAACCATACCATGTTGCTAATTAGCCATATTCGAGACCTTAACCATACCATGTTGCTAATTAGCCATATTCGAGACATTAACCATACTATGTTGCTAATTAGCCATATTCGAGACCTTAACCATACCATGTTGCTAATTAGCCATATTCGAGACCTTAACCATACCATGTTGCTAATTAGCCATATTCGAGACCTTAACAATACCATGTTGCTTATTAGCCATATTTGAGACCTTAACCATACCATGTTGCTAATTAGCCATATTTGAGACCTTAACCATACCAGGTTGCTAATTAGCCTTATTTGAGACCTTAACCATACCATGTTGCTAATTAGCCATATTCGAAACCTTAACCATACCATGTTGCTAATTAGCCATATTCGAGACCTTAACCATACCATGTTGCTTATTAGCCATATTTGAGACCTTAACCATAGCATGTTTCTAATTAGCCATATTTGAGACCTTAACCATACCATGTTGCTAATTAGCCATATTTGAGACATTAACCATACCATGTTGCTAATTAGCCTTATTCGAGACCTTAACCATACCATGTTGCTAATTAGCCATATTCGAGACATTTACCATACCATGTTGCTAATTAGCCATATGTGAGACTTTAACCATAGCATGTTGCTTATTAGCCATATTTGAAACCTTAACCATACCATGTTGCTAATTAGCCAAATTCGAGACATTAACCATACCGTATTTGAGACCTTAACCATACCATGTTGCTAATTAGCCATATTCGAGACCTTAACCATACCATGTTGCTAATTAGCCTCAATCGAGACATTAACCATACCAGGTTGCTAATTAGCCTTAATCGAGACATTAACCATACCATGTTGCTTATTAGCCATATTTGAGACATTAACCATACCAGGTTGCTCATTAGCCTTAATCGAGACATTAACCATACCAAGTTGCTAATAAGCCATATTTGAGACTTAACTGTAGCATGTTGCTAATTAGCCATATTTGAGACCTTAACCATACCATGTTGCTAATTAGCCATATTCGGGACCTTAACCATACCATGTTGCTAATTAGCCATATACGAGACCTTAACAGAACAGAACAGAACAGAACAAATCTTTTATTATATACAATCTCAGGTAACATGGGTTACAACAAGAGAGAAAGGTACATTACATACATACAAATGGTACAACTAAACTGTATACAAGGATCAGTACATATGTTAAATGTGAAGGGGGAAAGCATTATCAATAAAATACGTCTCATGTACGACGTTACTTGGCATTTTGTAAAAGAATTCTGACGAAGACACTTAGTTTTTTTTGGACTTTGACTGCGGGATGGGTTAAAAGCTCCTTGTATTTAATGACATTCGTGTGCTGATAGAAATAACGCGGTATGTAATGTTTGCGCATTTGATCAAAATGTGGACATTTTAATAAGTAGTGGAATTCGTCACCTATGTCGGAATCGCATAGTGTACAACGTCTGAGGTTATACGCAGTGTTAGTAAATCTGCCAGTTTCAACGGGGAACCTATGGTTAGTCGTACGGAATTTAAATAAATAAATATAATTGCTTCTTGGTAATTTAAGATATTTTTCGAATGCTAGGTCATCTTTAAAAAGGTTGTAGTTTTTCCCTTTCGACGAATTTTGTAAGTCTGATCTCCAAGATTGTGTAAACTGGTCAACTAGCGTTTGTTTAATTGAGAGGTGAATGCTACTATGTTGTAAATTATTGCGGTTTGTCCATATATCTGAATTGCCGGTTTTATTGAGAATGGATTTGATTTGTTTTAACCACTTATATTCGTAATTTTCAGTGTTATCCATTGATTTGTAGCAGAGGAAACTTAGCTTTGATTGGCTTCCAATGATAAGTTTGTTCCAGAATTTTATCATACGGGTTTGTATAGTTATAGCAATTGGATGTCTACCTAGTTCTGCATACAGCATATACGAGGGAGTGCTTTTTTTTGCTATTTGTAATTCTTTTCAAAAAATCTGTATGAATACGTTCTATGATGTCTAAATTTTCGAATCCCCAGACTTCGCAAGCATATGTTAAGATCGGTAATATTGTATGGTCAAATAATTTTAGTTGGAGATCTAAGGGGAGGTCTAAATTATTAATTCGTCTGTAAAGTAAAAACTTTGCTTTTTTGGCTTGTTCAACAAGATGTTTTCGTGTATTAAGGAAGCTTCCAGAGCTAGAGAATATGACGCCTAGATATTTATACTTGTTTGTGAGTTCTATTAACCATACCATGTTGCTTATTAGCCATATTTGAGACCTTAACCATAGCATGTTGCTAATTAGCCATATTTGAGACCTTAACCAGACCATGTTGCTAATTAGCCATATTTGAGACATTAACCATACCATGTTGCTAATTAGCCTTATTCGAGACCTTAACCATACCATGTTGCTAATTAGCCTTAATCGAGACCTTAACCATACCATGTTGCTAATTAGCCATATGTGAGACCTTAACCATAGCATGTTGCTTATTAGCCATATTTGAGACCTTAACCATACCATGTTGCTAATTAGCCATATTCGAGACCTTAACCATACCAGGTTGCTAACTAGCCTTAATCGAGACATTAACCATACCAGGTTGCTAATTAGCCATATTTGAGACCTTAACCATACCATGTTGCTAATTAGCCATATTCGAGACCTTAACCATACCATGTTGCTAATTAGCCTCAATCGAGACATTAACCATACCAGGTTGCTAATTAGCCTTAATCGAGATATTAACCATACCATGTTGCTAATTAGCCATATTTGAGACATTAACCATACCAGGTTGCTCATTAGCCTTAATCGAGACATTAACCATACCAGGTTGCTAATTAGCCATATTTGAGACTTAACTGTAGCATGTTGCTAATTAGCCATATTTGAGACCTTAACCTTTTAATGTTGCTAATTAGCCATATACGAGACCTTAACCATACCATGTTGCTTATTAGCCATATTTGAGACCTTAACCATACCATGTTGCTAATTAGCCATATTTGAGACCTTAACCAGACCATGTTGCTAATTAGCCATATTTGAGACATTAACCATACCATGTTGCTAATTAGCCTTAATCGATACATTAACCATACCATGTTGCTAATTAGCCTTAATCGAGACATTAACCATACCAGGTTGCTAATTAGCCGTATTTGAGACCTTAACCATACCATGTTGCTAATTAGCCATATTCGAGACCTTAACCATACCATGTTGCTAATTAGCCTTAATCGAGACATTAACCATACCAGGTTGCTAATTAGCCTTAATCGAGACATTAACCATACCAGGTTGCTAATTAGCCGTATTTGAGACTTAACTGTAGCATGTTGCTAATTAGCCGTATTTGAGACCTTAACCATACCATGTTGCTAATTAGCCATATTGGAGACCTTAACCATACCATGTTGCTAATTAGCCTTAATCGAGACATTAACCATACCAGGTTGCTAATTAGCCTTAATCGAGACAATAACCATACCAGTTTGCTAATTAGCCGTATTTGAGACTTAACTGTAGCATGTTGCTAATTAGCCGTATTTGAGACTTAACTGTAGCATGTTGCTAATTAGCCGTATTTGAGACTTAACTGTAGCATGTTGATAATTAGCCATATTTGAGACCTTAACCATACCATGTTGCTAAGACCTTAACCATACCATGTTGCTAGTTAGCCATATTCGAGACCTTAACCACCCCCCCCCCCCCACCCCCTCTCCCCCACCCACCCCCGACACACACACATGACTTCAAAATGTACTTATATGCAAAACTTTGTTGTTTGTTAATGTCAATAATGTATCGGGTAAAATGTAAAACAAAGATGATTTTAATTGGTATCGTGTTGCAAAATACACTATTACCGTTTTTACTTCGCTTAGTTGATACGCTGAAAACAGATCAGCCATTAGATATGCACGAAACCGCATTATCAATCCATTGACAGTAACCTGTCATATTAACGTGTTTTATCGTGTCAATTTCAACTGTGTTTGTAATAAGTGCAGTCTCCCTGGTGATTTTGTGTCTCTGCATTATCAGTAACGGATGGAGGGAGGTATGCATTATCGGTAACTTATTCGTTATTGACAAAGGAAGGTTTTTATTTTTAATTATTTAAAAGAGTCCATCCTAGCTATTACGTACTCTACCTAAATTACCTCAACACCATAAACAACATTGAGATATACACAATCAAAGCTATTGGGAGCTCTTGATATTTGATATTCTTGAATCTCTTTATATATAAAAATAATAATTCTAGAACCTGGATTAAACCCAATCTCCACGCAGAGTTATCGTTCCTTGCACTCACATATATCTCCAATCTCTACCCAGAGTATACTCGTTCCTCATTTGACTCTGTCAACGTCAAAGGAAGTAGGGCGAACCGTTAGGTTACGTGATAATTCAAAAAAAATATGACGATGTTTATAATAAATCCTTTTGCGTGATCCGCAATGATAAAATAGAGACCTGTATTAAATAATTTCAATTTTTATTTCTAGAAGTTATTTTTTTTTGAAATGTTTACATATGCGTTTCGGTTGAGGAGACCTAAGTACGTATTATTTTTGTAGTAAAATAGTCCCGATTAAAACTAAGTTGTTTTCATGCATTATTTCAAATCTTGCAACATCTAATTTACAGATATTCTGACAATTATATTTACACAAGAAATAAATAAGTTTCAGGCAAACATATTCCAATTTAACAGGTTTTACCAAAATCTTGTAATTTAGTAGTTAGCAGAGAAATGAGGAACGAGTGTACTCTGGGTAGAGATTGACATTCAGCTAAGTTTAATTTTTTGGTTAAATATTTTTTAGGCCAATATTTCAACTTGCTTTGTTCATAATATAGCAAAATAGTTTGAAAACGGTATCTGGGTACAAAAATAATTTATTTATATAAAAAAAATATATTTTAGCGAACATGCACACCGGTTACAGTACTTGTAAACAAACAAACATGTATTCCGCTGAGAACATTACGGAAGCTGTGCGTAAATTTAATAAAGAGATAAAACCCAAGCCAAAACCAGGTTGAATGTTTTCAACATCTTCTCGAAGGTGATGATCGATGTTATTGTCAATTGCCTGTTGGTTACGGCAAGAATTTGCTGTACCAAGCATTACCTAGTTTATCGCCATTTTTTGTAATCACATGGCCTCAGGTAGCGTCACGTGATTTGTACTTCTATGAAGAAAAAAAACAAACAAGTAAGCTGTACTGAATACAAAACTTTGTTGTTAATTCCTTGTTTTTAGAATAAACACACAACAAACGTCCAAAGTACAACTAATAAAACACCTCCTTTTATATTTTAATATGTTGTCTTCATACAAAAGCTGTATTGAAAGGGCCTCATCAACTGAAACAAAATTGAATACAGTATTTTCTCATATCTAACAGTGATTTACAGCTACCTATACACATTTTCTCCTCCAGCCTATTGTATTTGGGGGTGGAGAAACAAGCCAAATTGGCTAAATATTTGACAAATGTTTAGCCATTTTAAAGTTTGTTTCGCCTATGGCGACTGGCGGAGGCATCTGAATATCCCAGAAAATGCAGACATATAACCGCAGCCCCAATGAGTATAAATCCGTGAGCACACTATGTGGTTCCGGGTTCAGTGCTCCTGATGTTTTTCTGTATGTGGATCCACGAGCACAATTCTAAAACATGTTTACCTTTTTAAGTTGCTGTACTATTTGTATGGCTTTGTAGATGAGCGGAGCGAAGTTGGTAGGTCTGTGGAGTTTTATAAATGGTGTTATTTTGTTGTACGTCTCTAACACCTCACGGAAGCCGACACAATCTCCCTGCAAACAAGCGAGACGTTATGTAACTATTAAACATTGCTTACCAGGGTTCTTATAATAGAGGATTATGAAACAACGATGTATTGTTGTGGCTACTTATCTCTATCGAGTGTTGGATTATCGGAGGTTAAAGCGCATCGTCTCTCCATTAAACGATCGATTGGGTTACATTTTAATATTTTTAATAATATTTTACCGATGTTAGAAAGTGTTTATTATATCCTTTTGTTATTCGGTGACCAAGAATCCATTTCTCTGGTTTAGACACGAACCCACTTTCTTCATTATGCCACCGCTAAATTGTTTTTATTTTTCTGATTTTATCAACTTAATAATAATAATAGCTGAAGAAAAATATTTTCTTGCAAATCCTTGGCCTTTCATCTTTCCATAAAGATTACATATAGGGAGTTGTGTTTAGAAATTGTATGTAAACATCAAATATTAGAACCATGTTAAATGCATATAATCCGTCGAAAAAGATGGTTCTAATTACAGGTAGACACAGGAGCCATATTTGGGAATACTAGTACATCGTTATTTACGTTAGCGTTTCATAACCTATGCTATAAGAACTCTGTCGGATACTAATAATTCAAAAGATTTTCATATTTCAAAATATTGATTTTACAGTTTATAAATATGGATGAAACAATGTTTTTTTCTGTCTTTTAAAAATTAGATTTAAAAAGAAATAACGCAAACACGAAAACAGAGCAAGTCTCACTTTAAAAGTAGCAAGAGACTTATTGAACCAAGTCCTCACTCCACTTGTTTAATCAATGGAAAGTAAAACACACGTTACCTGTTTACTGAGCGGAAATATTCCCTGGTCTTTGGTAGTAATATCACCGAATCCAAAGGCCGGGATGATTTTGTCGTCATCAAAGTATTCTAGTGTCTGCCCCAGAATTGTAATGACCTGAACATATATTGAAAATAATTGAATTTAAACAGACATGTTAGACTATGTCAACTGGTATTCGAGTGCTGACCCAGGACATGTTAGACTATGTCAACTGGTATACGAGTGCTGACCCAGGAGTTAGCGGACAACGCTTCTAAGGAGTAAAGTGTCCCGAGTAAAACGTGTCGTAAAGAAACTAACCCGTCAAAATTAACTACAATTATTTATTTTTTCAAAACTCTATCCAGATATTCAGGTCATTTAATAATGTATTTGTGCCGATTTAAAGTATATGTTTATTCACGGTTTCTTAAAATATACCCGTGATTGAAAATGCGTAAACAAATGCGATGATATAACACATTAAATAAAGAAAAACAAGTTTTAATTATAAGCACAAAACTTAGCTATATTCATGTTTAGGAAGGAGTGTGTACATTTTCCTATCCCTATCCATTTTCTCATTTTGCAACGCACTGCGTGTTTCGTGACTGACCCATTTACGGTTGGCCACTATGCTTGCTCTTTGATTGTGCGATATTCGAACAGCTTGTGGACACTATGATGACGTGAAATGACTTTAACATTTGATGTGTGTCCCCAATGTGTGCCCTAGGTTAATTCTCGTTTTACTCTGACGTCTGCCAAATCAATGAGTACTTGCTTTGTGGCTTTCTATGCTTTTGATTTTTATATTCATATATACATGATCATCTTTATGTTGCCTACTAATGCTGCCTTTTCTGTTAGATGATACAGCCTGGCGGGGATTTCTTTATTTACACCGTCCAGTTTTAATATGATGACAATAGGGGAAGAGTGAGGTTTTCATGCACCTGGTTTAAACCCCGTATCCATATTGTCAACCCTGTTTATGTTTGTGATGTGATATAAATTGCCTCTTATTTATCTTTGTAATAGTTGTTTGTTTCGTTGCGTGCTTTTGGTTGACTGTGGTCATTGCATGTTACATTTCCTGTTTGACTTTTAAATATGTGTGTACGTTTGCACACGCGTGTGTGTGTATGTTTAGGTATACATCATTCTATACGGATTTTTCAACATTAGAAGGTAGGAGGTAGGCAGCCTGATACTGGTGACACCTAGCTGCTGTGAGAATCATAGCTCGTATGGAGTGTACCTACCATAGAGCTACGATGCCATCCTTTATAGAATAGGCAGGTATCGAGGCATGTAAGGTTTGTTCTATTCAAATATGGCAGTTGTTTCTGCTGGGATTGCGTGATGTCGTCCGAAACCTCGCCGGATACTACCATAAGAGCCATGATTCTCACGTCTAGGTGACACCTAAACATCGACATTGTAAGGTAGATAGACACATTATCAATGGCCTAAGAAGGTCACACATCTCCGTTATCAATACAGTGCTATCCTTTATAACCTCAAAACTATGTCGTTAGTATCACGTACTACAACTGTGATATCTTAGTATGCTACAAATGTAGTAACACGCACCTCCTGGTAGGGATTCTGCATGTCGTCACAGATGTCGTGCAGGTTGCGACCATGGAAGGTCTTCTCTCCTTGAACCTTGTTGCTCATGGTGTAATCTATACCTGCATAATATAAGAACCATAAATGGCTTACTGGCACGCCAACATAATATAAGAACCATAAATGGCTTACAGGCACACCAACATATTTTGCCATTATATGTGAACGCATGTGGTGATAGTTGCAACGTGAAGTTGTACAAAGATTCCAACGTTCACTTTTTGTGTAGTACGTCTTTCAAAATGGCCGCCACTTTGAATTTGAAAATGGCCTCCATTTTTCAGTTTTTTAATAACGTTTTTCAGTTTCAAATAATCGCGGCTAGTTTCAATATGCAAAATTACACTATTTTTTTTGCAGAAAACTGTATACTATATCGTGTGTAAAAAATTATTTTCCTATCAATAAAATAATGAAAATAATACTGGAAAATCATTTAACTTTCTATAATGGTAATGAAGTAGTTCCGTCAAAACGATATCATCACCGCAAAGTAGTTCCGTCAAAACGATATCATCACCGCAAAGTAGTTCATAATACTTGTCTGATCACCGCAGCGACCATAATACATGTCTCATCACCGTAGCGACCATAATACTTGTCTGATCACCGCAGCGACCATAATACTTGTCTGATCACCGCAGCGACCATAATACTTGTCTCATCACCGCAGCGACCATAATACTTGTCTCATCACCGCAGCGACCATAATACTTGTCTCATCACCGCAGCGACCATAATACTTGTCTCATCACCGCAGCGACCATACTTCTTGTCTCATCACC